>JAUTBT010030205.1:0-19002 GCA_032361225.1 Lepetodrilus schrolli | reverse complement strand
CAATCAACACCAAGTAGATCGCGGAATGGTTTTCAATAATATCGAAAATGGCCATCGCCTTACCTACTTGAAAATTCTTTCGTGAAGCCAATATCCTTTGAATTGAAATATACTGAATGCAATCCACGCAATATAGTTATGTTAGTTCCTTGTACCTACAAATATCTCTACAAATAAAATAAAAGAACATTGCAACTAAAGTTGTCTACGACAAATTGATCTGCGATTTATGAGAGACAGGATGATAAATAATAAAAAGATAAAATTGTGTAAGAAATGTACATGAATAAAGAACTTCCCAACGCGTCGTGGATAAAATGTTATTGCATGCTTTGGCGACATGAAAGGTAAGCCTAAGATATGAAAACAATTTAATGTATTTATGATAACAGGACAATTCATTAAAATGTGAAATGTTTTGTTTCCATATATCTTCTACTTTGAAATTACAATAAATTGGAAATTTTCATAAAACATGAACTTCAACCATGATAGGGCAGTAAAAAAAATATCTTTCGTTAAAAGGAAGATCTCCCCGGAGCTACACCACATTAAAAATTCATTAATGCACTGTAGATTCTAAAGGCTGGTTTAAGATCATATCTTGGCTGTAGTCCGCGTGTAGTGCCGTAGTGTTTCTCCAGTTCCCAATGCGTGCAGGTTATCACAGGGGAGAATCGCATGCGGGTAATTGTAGTTACCAACATCCAAGGTGGCGGAAGCAACAAATGACCGATGTGAATTCTCAGGTTCAACAGTTATTTTTATATATCTATTTACCCAAACTTCAAGATTTATATAAAATCGTACAGTTTTTGAAAAAAAAGCATTTGGGAATGAAATATCGAGCATCGAAAATCGCGTGTGATGCGGGTAACTGAAAGTGTCAATATCATGAGGATGCGGGTATCTGTTATGTTAAAATGAGGGTAACAGATAGATGCAGAAAATTAAGCAATGTTGATTACTGTCCGGCGTTGTTTAACTTCGGTGATCCGACGAGAACCGGTGTGTTCACTGTGGTATGGCCATATACGATAATTAGTAGAAATATATACGTGTCTATAGTTCGCATGCAGTTACCCACATCTCAGTCGAAACTGAATGTTCTGTTACCTGCATCATCATTTTGCAGTTACTCGCATCGCACGCAATTTGCTATGCTTGATATCTCATTCCCAAATGTGTTTTTTTTTAAAAACTGTACGATTTCAAAATGCATATTTTATATATATATCTTGAAGTTTCGGTAAATGGACATATGAAAAATACCCGTTAAACAGAATAACAAATGATTTTAACCCTATGCCATCTTGGATGCGAGTAACTGCAGTTACCCGCATGCTGTTCTCCCCAGTGCGTTTGGACCCCACAACTAGTTCAGGCCTTTCTGATTTATATTCATGATGCTTTTGTCTCTGAATGCATTCATATGATTACTATGACTCCCTCATATGATAATAAATAAAGAAATAACGATATTCTGGCTTAGAAGTATTTTAGTTTAATTAAAGTGACTCAGACAAGATTCATATTGTACACACCGAAAAATAAACCCTGATGATCTTACACCACGTACAGTGATTTATTTCCCTCCAAATGATCTGTTATCGATAAATCAGCTCATTTTCCGTGCCGTCAGCTATGACCGTCTGTCAACTGTCTGGCCGTTGACCAATCACAGAGTACTCTTCTAACCACGTGACACCATTTCGCATGTTTTGTAAACAATCCTTGTTTATCACCAGCAGATAAAATGATTTATTTCGATGGGTTTGTGTGGTTGTTCATGCCTGAAAGCTCGGACTCTTACAAATATAGCTCTATATATTACATGTACAAATGAGCAATAAAATTTAACGGGCATTGGTAAAATCACCTATGTTTATGACATTGTATGAGTCCTTTTAAATGGTATAAATTAGAATAATACGTGTTTCCATCATTTTCACATGTTCTCGGTTTTAGGCCACCATCGATGAAAATAAGGTAGGAATACTTCCTTTTACAGGTATAGTAATAGTAATTGAAGGAAATTGAACTATCTTCAGGTGTGCAAGACTACGTGGGATATTTATCCCCCAAATATCAAATTTAACAATGCGGGTCCAGCCGGATCCCAAGATACTATAGACATGCTAGTAGTAATTATAATATTAAAATTAATTAAATAAAGTCAGAATATCAAAGGGGATTGTCAACTTCACAAAAACACAATATTTGAGCTCAACATTCCCGAATATATGAGTTTGCGTATTTTGAGACAGGCATCATAAACCATGCTGGGATACGAACGAATTGCGCAGTAATGATTTCCACATTGTGGTACAGCACTTTATGACTTTACCATCATCAATTCTAGGGCAGAGATCATTACTTCTTAGCTCTTATAGCCCCAGGACTGCATGCATACGATTGTATTTCATCCATACGCGACTAGTCTATTTAAATGAAGTTGATTAAAATTCAAACTCCTGTTTTACCATTAACTATCGATGCAGATCTATGCTACTTTACAGAATAGCGTCCAGGAATTACGTCATTGATTAGTTATATTTTTTATTATGGTATTTTGCGAATTGTCGCCCTTGGAAGTCTTTGGTCGTTCATAGAAGTGGAAACACCGATAATCTTTCGTTATGAACTCGATTGCATTGGTGTCCATTTGGACCCCAATCAAAAATTGCATATATTGTTTTTATATCTGCATCAAATCGATTAATATTCGGCCACGGTGACAACTACTTAAAAATACAGAAAGAAATAGCAAGTCGATTAACGGTTGTCACAAAAAGATACCTCTGAGGTCCGTTTAGACCCGTGCTGTACTGATAAGTGTTAAACGATATCATTATCGCGATAAAGTGTATGCGTAAGTTAGTTATCAACAGTTACTGGCAATGATTTAAGATACATGAAATAGTCTATGAAATATAAATTGTGGATATATTCACATGTATATATAGTGAGCAGTTTGAACTATTTTAATATTTAAGGTACGAATGTTTATATTATTTGTGTATTGTTTGTCATAATGCTCCACACATTATGACATAGTAACTGCATTTTCTGTTTTAAATTTGACTTCTGGTTTATGTTACAAAATTCTGAAGTGATTATTTTTCAGATATGCATGTTCGTTAAAATTATTATTCAAAAATAAATTATCATTACCAATTAAAGCCGGGGAGATGTTATTACATGGCTTAACGGCGTATACACGTGTTTTCATTTCAATTGTCTGATGAAGATTCAATGACGATACGATGTCTATATTAGACGACGATTGCTATAATTGCTATACACTCCTAAATGACATTGCTATTTCTGTAGGATCTAGGATGAAACCCACATATATTTACTAAAACCTTCGCCATTGGAATATAAATGTAGAACGGTACGTAAGCATGGTCCCATGGAATTATTAATTAGTTGTAGGCAACTTTTTAAAGCATAGACTCACGATTTGTTGACAGTTCATAGTGAAATGTATTTTACCTGAAGGTATGTATACTTGATTTGTCTACACAAAAATATTGGGCAACAACAAGCTACATTTTCCGCATGCCTGGATGGTTTCCAATATTTTCATGTTTTATTTTATTTCAATTATATATTTTTTTTTATCTCGTGATAAAATAAAATACAAAACTATGAACAAATATGAAATTCTGAAAAACCAGTGGGACCTGCGGAAAATGTAGATAGTTAACTCTTGCTACGTTTGTCGGGCTAAAGTTTCCGTAATCTAATTAAAATCAGATCCGAAACTGACGCTCAGATATTCGGACATCGCTAGCTTAGTAACAGAATGTCAAAATGTTTAAAGGAGCGAAACGAAATCTGATTTTAATTTCCACTGCATGCATGGAGTTTATAAAGTGTGTATGATTGATAGGTAACATGCATTCATAAGTTTCATACTCGGATGAAATGAATTATGCGAAAATACAAAATGTACGTATCTAGCATATGTTAAAACGTGCATGTCTATTTGAAAGGTATGACAGCAGCTGCCTGTTCATATTTCCATCAGCCTTGGGAAAATAGCCCTCTTCATATCTTACTTAGAGCGTACAATATACATCGATTTATGTTTTCTGTCATGAATATCGAAAAATGTGTTGTTATTCTAGTTATTGCTATTCACGGACTAATCTATAACACATATATTCCTATGTGTTGCGGCCTGAGCGAAAAATATATGTGTTTCGTTTAACATGACGTTCGTAGCGCTACGAGAGTCGTAAATCCTGTACAGACTCTCGTAGTGTTATGATTGATTTGTAGGACATGTTTTGGGGCTGTTGGGACCGTTCAATTTTATGTTCTGTTGTAATCAGTTCCGCTTCTCCAATTTGTGTTATCTTTCAAATTACTCCTGCTTAATCAAGCCCAACTTAGTTATCTATGTCCATATTATTGCGTCGTACTCGCTGAAATCGGACCGGAAGTTGACGCTCATTGTGCAGATGTTTGACTTCCGGTTGTTCCAAGCCCGATTTCCGTCATGGTTGTCCAAATATATGAAGAGCGAAAGACGAGATTTGATTTTTATTAATAAAATGGCCTTATACGGAACAGTGTGCGAACGTTTCATTTAGCGTAAAACACCCACGTTTATGCAGTACGTAGTTTTATATTATTTAACTGTATGTCAGCAGCCCAATGCTCGGATATCATGTTTATCAATGCTACACACAGCATTATTCATTAATTACAAATACATTTATCAAACACAAGAAAATAGCTGAACATACAAGTAATGTATCTAGAACTAAAGTTCATTTATCATAGGTAATACGATCGCTTTGTCTACAATTCAATTACAAAAACTGTATCAGAAATAGACAATCATGTTTTATTATTCATTGAGCATGTGATTATCTGTGTTCGGAAGTAAATTAAGTCAAACTTGGATTGGCAAGCGAAGCATGCGCCTGGAAAGGAACCACAAGATAAAACTGGAAAGCAAATTAATTCCAAGAATGGGACACAGATGTGTGTAACTTTAAATCTAACGACGATGACTTGGATAAGGTACAATTCAAACGTAGAATAATTAGAGAATAACCCACGAGATACGAGTGATTACGGAAAATAGCGAGGAATTGTTAACATTAATTTCAAGAGGGACATATTTTCCGTAATCTCTCGTATCGAGTGGGTTATTCTAATTATTCAATATAATCATTTTAATGTAATAAACCATTGAAAACTGCCGGCAAACAGCTTTATCGAAAGTGCAGTCGAAAACGTGTACATTTCACCTAAGCACGAGAACACACAAAAAGACGTAATCAACACTGTTGATGATCGAATCGTTATTACACCGTAGCTATCCACCACGTATATTGAATAATGACACTTATTAGACCAATAGCCTTCTCTCACAATAAAAATTGTATTTGTTGTGGTAAATCTGTAATGCGTCTTTATCGGGTACATGCACAGTTTTCAGTAGTATCCACATGCCCTATGACAGAATATAGGTCATCCTCGAAACACTGGCCATTGTGCCTACTTATAATCCGCCAACTAATTAAGTAGGCACAATGGTCGTTGTTTAGAGGATGTATAATAGATCGTCTAGCCTTACATATTTTATTAAAATGCTGTACTGCAGTATACATCTGATTGTCCACACAAGTAGTTTTCTTTCAAACATTTAATTAATAATTGAATTAAATAATTAACTTCAGACTTAGCTGACGATTTAGAACATGTTCCAAGCAAATATGGTATGAATCCTGTTAATAATGTGTCTATAGTTAGAAATGCACTAATTTGATTGATGGCATTTATTTCCTATGAATTATAATTAAATACTGTTAACTGTTGAAGTGGCAACATTGGACATTGTGTATTCCAGAAACCAACAAATTATTTTCATTCTTTCCAGATTTAACTGACAGTTGTATTCTAACGTCAGCTGCGAAGATAATAATTTCGGAGGACATGCTTGATATCAAAAGGCATATTGCATCCTTCACAGTGACAGCAATATTTGTACCTGGATATTGTCCTGAAAATAGTTACATCAACGATTACAGTGTATATCTGATTACATCTTGATTACAACCTGTAGATCGTTAACATGTTACTATATGATGACCTGAGGGAACAGCCCAGACTACTGTGTTGTTCACTCATCTTTCAACCTCATCACTGACTGAAGAATGGAACCTTTGTCTCACACTGACCTAAGCGCAACTTCAACTCTGACAACAATGGAGAATGGAATTAATTTTCCAAGATTGAGCACAAATACCACAGTCAATAAATGTATTACCATAGAAGCCAAATGAACATGTAGTTCCAGAAAATTAATTCGTTTTTATAATACAGTATCACTATGGAGCTTGTGTTGTCAGGTTTGCGGTTCTAAAATGCATGATGTATTCATCAGTGTATTCATGCAGTGGGGTTGAATCATTGTTTACAAGAGGACAATGTATCGCCATGTAATATTTTAACGATAGCATAATGAAAACCTGCATCTATGTTGTTTTCAGAGCACATATTTCATCTGTAGATATCACCTAAGGAAATTATGAATGCGTTCAAGAATGAGTAGATAGTACTTTTTATCATAGCTTTTAAAGTTAAGTATAAATTTAAAGTATTGTTGATATCATGATATAAATTACTCACTTCATTATACACTAGTGTACTAATAGTTAGTTTGCGATGTACAATGTTTGAAATAAAGCTTTTCAGCAGGAGCATAAATTGAATTAGATACAGATCTGAGAAATACAAGAAGAAATAATTCATCAAAGTATCCAAAGTTGAATGTAATGTCTTCATTCGTGAGATAGTGGCTGTTACATTTGGTATATAAAGAATGAAGAAGCTGTTTAACCAACAATAGCTGCTTCAGGTTCCTATGTAATTGTCATTGCTGAGCAGAATTGGTATTAATATTAATCCATCAGATAATGGTCTTTCTCTCTCCTTTGAACATAACCAATATACCGGTAGACGTTTTGTGATGAAGGACCGTAACTTTAATGCCATGCATCATTCACTACCCCTCCCCCCCCCTCTCTCTCTCTCTCTCTCTCTCTCTCTCGCGCGCAACATGCTGCGGTTTACATCATTGGTTGACAACATATGTTACTGTTAGTGCATTTTCATGGCTTCGATACCATGAAGAATATACAAGCTGCTTTCCAGTGCTTGACCAAATCCTGTTGACCTCCTAGCAAAACGACCTCTGAAATCCTGAATTGGCCGTCCATACTTCAACTGTAAACCTACTTCTTGCCAGGACTGGATTGTCACGCAGGACAGCAAGATCGCCACCAACATGTGTTGTTACATAACTATGTGCATTTGCAGTGGACTCGGAACTCGGCCGTCAACATCAGCACTATAATGAAAGCTATGCATAACCTTTCAATGACATATACATGCACATACGATCCATCTTAGACTAATAAAACTATAAACTATATATGCTCGTAAATTGAAATCTGTACCCAAAATATTTGGATCCGAGTGCAATCGGAACTACTAGTACATCTGTATACAGCACTACCATTCCGTTTACATCATCTTACATCGTATAAAGCAAATCGTCTATTTGATAGTTTGCTGTAACTCTTTAACGTTCTACACTGCTACCTATTTGTCAGGTGTCTGAGGCATCCATGAAGAATAACAGATACATTGGATGTTTGACATATGTTGAAGAAGACGAAGACGAGTTGCAGGTAAATACATGCAGCTGTATTTTGTGTAGTCCTGATTTTAACTAACATAATAATATATATTTTACTTATTTCTGATCACTTAAAAACACAGTAGTATATATAAATAACGCAACAATTATTGTACATGCAAGATTTCACATAGATTATATCTATCCATGAACTTGAAATCTATATTTGTGCCCATCATTAATTGATAATTTTGCCATAGCGTACATTTTGTCAAAGCTGTATATAATACACAAGTATAGAAAGCGCTCGTTGTTACTACTTACAACATATACTTTTCCTGTACTACCTGATTTACATTTTAGAAAAAGCTAAAAAATCGGAGAAAAGCCATCGAAAAGGTGTACAGCGTGTGCACTGCCTTCGAAGTACCCAGAAACAATGTTCCTCCTGAAGTCAATTACCCGGTATTTAGCCTGTCATTATTAATGCATCCATATCATAAATAAAATCACTTTCACAGAGCCCTTTGGTTAGCAGAGGTTCAACTTAACACGTTCATCGTACGTCACGTTGAAGTTGAAGGTAGAATCTTTTTATGAACCTATTTTCCCAGATAGCACACAGCCGATGGACCAACGCTGTGGTTTATTTTTTTTCCAGTTTTGTTCTCATTGCCATATACGTCTCGCATCGTTTTCTTTGATAAATTGTAGTTCTTGATAACGTTTCGTGGGAGTTTTATCAATCCTTTGTGATTTTCTATTTTTAAATGCCACAAATGATCCTTGCCAAGAACTAGATACATTGGTACAGATACACAAGTAGCCTACGTTTAACGTCAAAATATGCTTCTGCACGTCTAACTTGCCCTGCAACATTGTCAAACCTGTCAAATATCACGTGACCAACACAATTATGTGACATAATACGCAGGAATTCTCGCGTTCGAGGTCGACCGTGGGGAAACTGAAGTTCTATGATTGTAAGTTAAAACATGCTATTTTTTAAAGTTGAGAAATGCCTATATTACAAAACAAGTGGATTAAATTAACTTCATGAAATGCAATATTTATTATATTTTAGAACAGGGATTCCAACAGAGCTAGAGATAGGTGGAGAGAAGCCATTGAAGCCATCCAGTCAGCAAAGTCTTACCATGTTTCACCGACATCAACTATGTCCTACTATCTTTCCCCGCCTTCAACTCCCGGAAGCGGCCAACCAACGATGCCGGACCATGTATCGCCGCCATCGTCGAGTCCTGGAACCACCCAACCAGCGCCGCCGTATCATGTATCACCACCATCCAGTCCTAGCCGCATATGTGTCTATCACTTTTGATTGGGATGTTATCCCCATTTCTTTAAATACTCAGGAGGTATAAGGGTTAAACACACTCACATAGATTACGCTTTGCAACCGACTTTTCGTGACTATACTCTGACCGTGAAGGGCATTTACTTAGATTTTAATAGGGTTATTTTAGTAACCATTATTTAATTTGAGTTGTTTGCTGGTAGGCCGTTATATCTTGGAATGGGTATACTGGGCATGAGCTCTTTTATACAAGTATATTGGCATGACTTTTTTCGTTTCCTTAGACAAATCAAGTAATAAAGGCTAATTTGTTTGAATTGTCATACACCATATCCCGATTAAGACCTGGATCACTCCACTGCTGAAATGTACATATTAACGCTTACCAAACACATTAATACTATAATATTTCAAATATTTATCAGGTATGCAATAACAATTCATTGTGATATTGTCATTTTCTTATAAGCAGTATTTTGACTATTTCAATTTACTGAATACAGAATATGATCATTAGTTTGTGTCAAACCTTATTATTACCCAAATAGTCATATCTAACATATCTAGAATGAGGTCTCTCTCTGTGTGTGTGTGTGTGTGTGTGTGTGTGTGTGTGTTTGCACGAGTATGAATAACAGGGTAAATCTATTCAGTGGATCACTTTCAATATACATTGTATATGTAAATATAATAGTTGAAATAATTGTAAATATACCTCATATGATCATATCTTTGCTGTATGTATTAATTATGTATCATTCTACATCCATTTCTGTATTCTCTTTATGACTGCACATAAACATAACCCTAATCTGTGATATCTTTAATTAATTAAACAACTATGATGCTCTCAAGTTGACAAATTCGAAATTGGCCATTGCTTTTGAAATGTGTTCATTGAATATTATGTATGGCCGAGTGTACATTTCCTTTGAAATAAATGTCAAACAACTAATCGAGTGGATTACAAAATAACAGTAAGAACTTTAGATTTAGATTAGGTGTTTCCAAGATTATTTCACTCATCAAAGCTTGGACAGAACTTATCATGTGTGGTCACAGTGCTGCACAAGGCCATGAGTAACTCTTGGTACAAACACAATACAAGACAACTTCATCCTATCATAACTTAGACACTGTTGGTAGGTCTTCATTTCCCCCAAGGAAGAGTCTGAGCAGAGTTAGATCTCATGGCAAAAGGCTAGATGGTAGGTATTTGGAAAGATTCAATCTTGGATCGTTAGCTGTGGTCTAACTATATTTCACTGTTTTACCACATTGGCCTTCCTAGCTGGATTAAAAACGACTCTGATGACCTCCAGCAGGAAGGCTAAATATGTTCATCTAAATGACTGACATATATTATTATTATCATAATAAACACCATTAATAGCAGAAAACTATGATACAATGACTCAAACCTCCATGTACCACTTCTAATGAAACATTAGATGAACACGTTCATACTTGTATTATTGAACGTATATGAAAAACATGTTTACATTGGTACTACATTTA
The DNA here is from genome assembly GCA_032361225.1 of Lepetodrilus schrolli. Classification (NCBI taxonomy): domain Eukaryota; kingdom Metazoa; phylum Mollusca; class Gastropoda; order Lepetellida; family Lepetodrilidae; genus Lepetodrilus; species Lepetodrilus schrolli. The sequence continues at coordinate 8,500 of JAUTBT010030205.1, read as the reverse complement.
TTTCCAATTAATGTGAAGATACATTCTTTGACAACATACTTGTGGCCTAGATGTTCACAGTCACAAGGCTGTATAAATATGTTGATGCCTGCAGCTAATAAAAGTCCAAACACACTGCCACAGCTGTTAATACACAAGTTTCCATGTTCTGTCCTTATATGCAATCTCACCAGCTCGATACTTCTTCTCCTTCTCTTTCTGAAACAGTAAACAGAAATAAACCATATAAAAAACTATCAACATTTTCTTATAAGAATGTTATTCTTTTATTACAAAATTAAATGTATATCTAGTAATTCAATTGAATCTAGGTCAACTTGTACATGATTAATATTATCAAATATACAGCCCTATGGGTGAGATATTCCCGCTGCGACGTAAAACAATAATAATAATTAAATAGCAGGGATTAATATTGGCACTAGTCCTGTAGCCCGAGCCAAAATGGCCAATGCTGAAGATATCCTAAGGACTAGTGGACATTTTGGAATTTTTAGATCTATACTATATGTTATCATTATGATGACTAGTGATCAAAACTGTCAGTGTTAACCCCTGACATTTCGAGTGTAGCAAATGTGCAGTATATCATTAGAAATGGTTCAATAACTAATAACATAGAACAAACTCACCCTGTCCTTGATGGTAAAATATGATAATATAGAGACTGGCAACACTAAGAGCAGGAAGCCAGTCCAAACAGTTTTAGGCGTAGCTTTGAAGTAATCAAATTGGGATGATCTCATAGCCATAAACCTCTGAATTGCAGGATCCATCTACAAGAATAGAAGGGAAAATATCATACAATATGTTATAATAATAATAATAATGATATTTATATAGGGCTGGAATCTACGCAAGAGAATGATAAAAGCGCAAAAACGTTCCTGTTATAAGTGGGAGGTGGTGGGGGAGTCGGTTTTGTGGCTACCAAGTGGAAGTAGTGGTGCATCATCATCAGGTCCCGAGTTTAATACCGAACCCGTGGGCTCACAATCAATATTTGCAGATCATTTGTGAAAGGAATGATTCATTTTTGTAATGCCATGTCTTATGTAACCATCCTTGGTTCGTCAGTACCAGATGCCTTTCTGGGGACGCAATACGCAATACGCAATACATTCCTCCGAGTAGACGTGGTTGCCAAACATGTATGCACGAAAACCGAAAGGCTATTTCGTTTACAAGGTCAATTGTTTTGACAATTGCTTACTATGAAACCGTTCTGCCCGCGATACGGATTCGTTATTTTCTTTTGAAATTCTTTCTTCATCAACTGGCGAGTCTTAGCACGTTCTTGTACTGCTCTAATCTCTTCTGGCGCAACATCAAATGACTTCCAAGGATCCCAATGTCGTTTGGTCGCCATGTTTATACCGGAAGTAATTGTTGAACTATATTCCGGAAAATAGTCACTAGGTGAAGCGGACCACAGGACTTTGAATAATTAAAATAAAATGTTATAGATGATATAACATTTATTATAATTATTCAAAGTCATATTTAGCATTGATCTAGCAGATGTCATGCAGAATAATTATGTCCAAATGTGGACCAGAATTTATATCTAAATAACTAATTAACTCTACGTTACTTCTGTGCATGCATATTACTTACGTAAAAATAATTACCTGCCTTATGCTTTTCTTTGTGTCTTACCAACATAATAACACGAGTTTAACCAGCACTTTCAAATCGTTCATACTTCAGTGAACAACCATAAAATGACGGTCATTTCTTAAATATATATTATATATACATCAAATACACCAAAGGAAAAATAACCTTTAAACAATTCTCATTTTGATTACCAATTGTGAATATATTAAATCTAGTCGATTAGCACATAGCCTCCGATCATAATTGTCATATTGTTTACTTGTTTACTATTTCCATACAGTAGCATTTATAAATATAGTTAGATGTGACTTCACATGAAAATGACGTCATGTGAAAGCTTCCTAATTTGGATAATTATTAGTCAGGCAAAGTAGCATGATACATTAAATAACTGTATACTTCCTTGTTTTCATAAACTTACTTGACTTGCATTCGTATTACTGGTTATTTCAAGGTATATTGGTAACATTTTAATAAATACTATATTATTGTATATGTATGCACATAATATTATATATATAATGGGTGTACGACCAACGATTGGACAATGCACCTATTTCCACTATTCACTAACTTCGGTGTACCGACAACCAACGTGTATTGGTTGGTTGGGGGTTTAAAGCCACTTTCAAGATTGTTTTCGCTCACATCATGGCTTACATACATATGTACTGCTTGTACTAGTCTAGATTTACACCAGTTTTTATAGTGCAAGCTCACCATGCCGCACACATCATACCGCAGATAGAACATGAATACCCCACTCAGACACAGTATACTCCGAGCCGACCAGTCCTTGCTTTACCCCTTTAATACTGAGCGCCAAGCAGGGGAACAACAAGTAGCATCGTTTAACGTCTTTTGGTATGACGCGACCGGGGATCAAACACGCTACCTTCCGCACTCGGGCCGACGCTCTAACCATTACACCACGTGTACGTGTACGTGTATTGTATTGAAATTGTTAACATTACATTGAAATATGACAACTGATAGGGTTTGTCTCTTGAAAGCATCAATGGCATAATTGCTAGTGTAATCTATATTAACTTTGAGCGTTTGAAAAAAATAAAGAAATATATATTTCATGGGTATAATTATTTTCTAGATGTATTAGTAGCAATAGTAGTAGTAGTAGTAGTAGTAGTAGTAGTAGTAGTAGCAGCAGTAGTAGAAGTAGGAACGGCAACAGCAACAACAATAAGCAGTAGTGGTGGTGGCTGTAGTTGTAACGTCATATAGCGTTATTGATATGTACACCCATTAAGCCATCTAGAGTAACATTCTTCTCTGTGCACGCTATCATTACTAATGGGTGTCGTAATTCTGTACTATATATAACCACGGATTGTAATGATGCCATCTGTGTTAGATCTACGATTTTACTAAAACGGAATAAGATAAGAACGTTTTTATTAAGTAGTAGTATAGATCCCAGGTAATGTTAGTATACGCCTCGTTTTATTACTGTGGCGTACATTGCATTAGAGCCTGGCTTATACAAGTTGTAAAATAAATCCTAGGTGAATTTTACCAACGCAACAACTCGGATCTACCCAGCCTAACAACAGTTCGTGGAATAATTAGGTCTTTAACGTTGTATTAAAAGTGGACCAGACGAAGAATCATAAGCTTTTATGAATTTAGATTAGTACCGTACATGATGCTACGTATCGCTGGAAAAAGACTCAATAAATAAATTAAGGGCCAGTAGACATTTTAGACTGATAAATTTATATTTATATTATTTTGACAACGAAGAATGTATCTACAGACCAGTTACTTTTCGAGGACTTACAGACGCATTGTAAGAAGAGGAATGGCACCAGATTCTTCACGCCGAGTTTTAAAAAATGGTTAAAAGCTTCCCCATAAAATAGCTGCTGGCCCGTAACTAATTTTGTTGAGCATTACTACCCAGCATCTGTCACACCGTGATGTCCATTATACTTTGCTACACCATCGAAGAAGGAAAGTGAAATTCTTTGATCTATTCGGAGGAGAAATAGTTCATGAATTCATAGCAATCAAATTAACATTCAGTGTTAACGATACTATATTTCGTTCACAATATCTAGGGACTGTAGATATATACAGTGGTTCACATGGAAATTTATAGGATATCATGTTAGACCACGCCCCAATATTCCGCAAAAAAAAGGCACGTGTTTTAATAGTCAAACCTCATCGAGCTATATTATAAACATGATTATTAAATGGCACATTCACACGGTGTGTAATTTGTTCTTTAAAATTGCTGATGTTGGTAAATTGATGATGATAAATTTCGTTAGTACACATACTTATCATGATTTGTGCAATCGTGATTAAATATAACTAAAAAGTCGCATTTCGTCCATTTCCAGGAGACATAATATTTATCATCGCCTCTCTACGTGCGCCTATTGTCAATGTGGTCTCGCCGCCTGTAGGTTAGTTCCAGAGGATCCACTGAAACCCGACACTCAAGAACTACTTTTTGATGGTCACGTGACCGACAGTCAATTCCTGTGCATTGCGCACCCGTCACATAGCCACTCCCGATAAATCGATCCGCGTCGCACTAGAGTGCGGTCTTCTAAGGAATGGATTAGCTACCCGGAAGGGGTAACGTTCTTTCACAGAGAGACGCAAAGTCAGTGATAAATGAAATGATTAATTACCCTAGAAGAGCGGAAATAAGGCATGAAGGAAACCTCCATTAGTGAAGTACGTATTTGAAATGTCTTCACAAACCTAGTATTGAAGGGCCCGCGCGGACCTGACGGGAACGACTGCGGGCTAAAAAAGGACGCCGTCCCGGCGACGACGTTTTATTTCTTGTCCTCCATATCAAACTGACTCAATCCCAGCCGACGCTGGCTTGATTTACAGGTGAAGCCCGTATGTCACCTAAAAGGTCACGAATGATTATTGCAGTGTTTATTTTCATCACCAGGTTTTGAGGGCCAGGTGTGGTAATAATTTCAAAATACATATATATTGCCCCCCCCCCCCCTCCCCTAAATACAGGCATGTGACCTTTTATATCACTCTTATTGGATTAAAACAAATCAGATTTGCTAATAAAGAAAAAGCTAATGTATTCAAAGGACGATATAATATTCCTAATTCATGCTTGAAAGTTGAATGCCAGCCATCCTACCTGACGTCACGGAATACTAAATTTAGATACTTCTAACACTGGCAGAACCTACGTCGTCACTTATTTTCGGTCTGCGACATGGAAACTCGATATCTAGTTCATACGGCGACGTGAACATAGGCAATGAATGCGGCTTCCAGTGAAGGGACCCAGTGTCTGCTCAATTAGGCAGATTTTCCGCCAAATAGCGATGTCAAAAGCGTCGTTTATGACAGAATTTCGTCGATCGAACTGTTGCCTTTACGATGTAATCAGCGCTGCTGAGACGAGTTGTAATGTCAAGTCGAATTCACACAGAGGTATCAAGCGGTAGCATGGTACATTTTGAATTAGATAAAAACAAATTCATTAATAAATCTATAAAAAAAAAAGGTGTGTTGTACTTCAAGGTTGATTTCTTTTTCTTTTTCTTTTTCTTTTATTTTGTATTATTTTTAATGTTGTTTATTAATACTGGTTTTCAATATGAACATGCAGGTGATTAAATCGATAAATGCATGTACGTATATCTATGCTCTATACATAATATTTCTAGTTTCACTACAGTCTATAGGATATTTGTAGACACCAAAAGTAAGTTTATGAACACAGCAGTGATAAAACTTACATCTGTCCCCAAGCAGGGGCGAATTTAGAGCAAAGCGGAGGAGTCGCACAATCATCAATCAATATTAATTAATTATACATAGACTATTTCGTCACTTGTGAACCCACGCTTTGGGGGGGGGCGTATCCACAGCTGTTATGTTATGGGGGCAAGGGTAGCACAGGAGCTCTGCATCAGGATATAATCTCATCATAAATATGTCAGTCTAATATTAGTTTCTTTTTAGACGTACCTCGTCTGATGTGCAATTTTGGACGCTTTTCGTCTATCCTGCAATCTTAGTATATGGTAAATGCCGTCATCTATAGCGTGCATACTGGAGTATCCAAACTTCGTGATACTACTCGCAATCATATGAACAAAGACCGACTAACCTGCATGGTTAAAAACAAATGGTCGCAGGTGTATTTCCGGTGCGCAGGCGTATTTCCGAAGTGATGACGTATCTAAATTCGTCATAAATAATGCACATTAGGTAAATTTGTGGAATTGTCACGTGTAAATGTATGTCACGAACTTTATTAACGAATATTTACCATGTTAGAATAGTCGACCATAAACTTAAATATACGGCGCCTGTCGTACAATCCTAGGCGTACAGAGTACGCTACCAAGATACAAATGTACGGTGGCGTGCAGTCACGGCGTGTTGCGTGTTTATATCCTAGCAGAACTGTACCACAGCAATAGGACATCAAAGAAATATAGGTATCGCATTGAAGTGGCCGTGTCTTGTATTCTTTGCATTTAAATGCTATTCATAGCTTGCGGAATAACATATACATACATAGTAAACATCTTCTCAAGTCGTGCTTTCCTGCAGCGCATTCGATCGCAAATACAAAAGGGTATCGTTTCACGAAGCTCTCATATCTACTACGAGGCCATAAGCACTCTCGTAGCGATCTCTTGTACACGGGGATCGTGCCCTATGTCTCATAGTGGATAAGAGATCTTCGTGAAACGATACCCAGGCATCCTAATGTATAGCCCGCGTAGTTGTAGTTGCTTATTGACTAACGTGTATATATAGTGATGTACATATGATATTGACAGATGGTTGGCAACTTCCGAGGTCTATAATAAGTGTCTTCTAGCAGCTGTGTGTCTCAGACCTTTGCTGGAGTAAGATATTCTTCAGTTCCTGCTTGTTTCAGTACAAGCGATCGAATTCATACATGTAAAAAAATAAGAGCAGCGTAATTGGCCTGCTCGATAAAGTTCATGACAATATTAACATACATATATGCTCATAGTCATAAGTGACCCGCTCACATATCGATGCTAATTTGGTCAGTGGCTCAGTGTGCTATACGATCATTATGCAATCAGCGATATACTGTCAAGATTTATATTGCACGGTATTGCTATTTTATTATCATAATTCTTGTCAAGCGTTCAATTACGATCCAGGTATTGATCTCCCGAGAGCTAATTAGGTTCGATATTACCACGGCAGAGTTCACACTACTCCATGAAAAGTGAGAGAATGAAATTGTTGCATAAATTGATATAATATAGCCATAAATATCAAACTTATTGTTCACTTTTATAACCGTCTTCCGTTGTCGACCGCTCCATAGATTGCTATATCATGTTCAAGCGAGAAAACATGTGTGGATAGACTATACAGGTGTGAGTAGACTATACAGGTGTAGTTAGACTATACAGGTGTGAGTAGACTATACAGGTATGGTTAGACTATACAGGTGTGAGTAGACTATACAGGTGTGGTTAGACTATACAGGTGTGAGTGTGGGTAGACAATGCAGGAGAGGTTAGCCTATACAGGTGTGGTTAGACCATATACGTGTGATAGACTATACAGGTGTGTGTCGTTAGGCTATACAGGTGTGGTTAGGCTATACAGGTGTGAGTAGACTATACAGGTATGTGTGTGGGTAGACAATGAAGGAGTGATTATCCTATGCAGGTGTGGTTAGACTATACAGGTGTGTGTGGTTAGGCTATACAGGTGTGGTTAGGCTATACAGGTGTGTGAGTAGACTATACAGGTGTGGTTAGACCATATCGGTGTGATAGACTAGACAGGTGTGTGTGGTTAGGCTATACAGGTGTGGTTAGGCTATACAGGTGTGTGAGTAGACTATACAGGTGTGAGTAGACTGACTATACAGGTATGTGTGTGGGTAGACAATGAAGGAGTGATTATCCTATTCAGGTGTGGTTAGACTATACAGGCGTGGTTAGGCTATACAGGTGTGAGTAGACTATACAGGTGTGGTTAGACCATATAGGTGTGATAGACTAGACAGGTGTGTGTGGTTAGGCTATACAGGTGTGGTTAGGCTATACAGTTGTTTGAGTAGACTATACAGGTGTGGTTAGAGTATGCAGGTGTGGTTATACTATCCATGTATGTACACGTTATACTATGCAGTTGTAGTTAGGCTACCGGGTATATAGGTGTGATAAAAGAGAATAGAATATTCAGCTCTTTTTAAAAACTTTTATTTAAATTTATCCATGAAAATAACGTTTTAAAGACAAGGCAATTGGTGGGTACAAAGAGCACACGAGCCAAATCGTAATCTCTCACGGTATAAATGTAAATATTCGGCGGCAGACATAGTTTAAATCACAGATTGATGAAATAAATTGAATGTTTTAATGTAACATGAAACTTAATAAAATCATAAAGTATGTTTCTCAATTCTCCACAACATATAGCGACGTGTGGTTTCATTATATATATCAAAGAAACAATTCAGTTATGAATCAAAGCGGCCGTTTTCATGTCAATGGAACTCGTTTATTCTCGTGTTCCGTCATGTTTGTAATCAATTATGAGTGTGGAATTGATGAAGCAAGATGTTTACTTTGAGTGGCGCGCGCGCCTATGTGTGTGTGTGTGTGTGTGTGCGCGCGCGCGTGTGTGTGTATGTGTGTGTGTTAATGTGCGTGTGCGTGTAGGTGTGTTTGTGTGTGTGTGTGTGTGTGTCTGTGTGTGTGTTTGTGTGTGTCTCTGTGTGTGTGTGTGTGTGTGTGTGTGTGTGTGTGTGTCTGTGTGTGTGTATGTGTGTGTGTGTCTGTGTGTGTGTGTGTGTGTGTGTGTATGTGAGTGAGTTTGTGTGTATGTGTGTGAGATAGAGTGTGTGTATGTGTGA
>JAUTBT010030194.1:0-19005 GCA_032361225.1 Lepetodrilus schrolli | reverse complement strand
ACACACACACACACACACACACACACACACACACACACACACACACACACACACACACACACACACACACAAAACACACATATATATACTCATAGACAGACATTAGTTTCAATGTTCAAGGTCAATGGTTTCAATTTTCAAGCCATACAAATTGATAGTAAACCATTTAATGGTCCTTCAAATAGGAAGAATTTCTCTATTTAACACTTCCATATGCTTACCTATTTAATGTCGTATTAAATGTACATTATGACAAATACGCCAACATATCAAATTCGAATTATACAATTATTCTTGCCAACAATAATTTTAGTTAGATGGTATATACGTACACTTCAGAATTGTAGCAATGCCATCAGACTGTGTCGCAATGAATCTGTGAAGTAGACAATGCATTGTTGTAATGTGCTGGATGGCATTACTCCATGTACAGCGCAGTCTCAATACGAGTGGTGAAACGAAGCAATGATATATTGGTAGAAATTACAAACATTTGTACATGTAAAATACCGTGGACATGGTGAAACCCCCAAAAAGATGTTCTCAAAGGTAGTTCGAAACGCGTGTTTGTGTGTGTGTGTGTGTGTGTGTGTGTGTGTGTGTGTATGTGTGTGTTTGTTTGTGAGTGTGTGTGTGGGGGGGGGGGGGGAGGGAGAAGGTTGGAAGTGCGATTTTATTCAGCCTTCATGCATTATCAATAAAATAATATTATGAAAACAGGTTTCCAGTCAATGGATTAAAAATACTTTATTTCAATAATAATGCTAATAACAACAAACGAACATCACCAATAAAGACTACTGATCACTGAGATAGGAAAAACGTAGATGTAATTCCAATGTCTATATTAAGCATTATTTTAAAATATATATATTGCTCTAAGTCTCGTTAGACACATTGTGTACGCATCTTGAAATCCTGTTCCACAAGGCAGGCACTGCGCTGGAAAAACAGCCATCCCTTACATAAGTAAGTAGACGTATTATTGGTTCAATGAGAAGGTTTTGATTTCGTGATCTTGGTATTCTTGGACTGTCTTCTTCAACGATTATGTATGAGGTAGGGTCTAGTTCATGCTGTGTCTAGAAGACACGAGTCCATAGTGCATGCAAACAGTGGAATTTCTTTTAACCTCGATTGCTCTCCTACATTACATTTCCAGTAGGTTTTCGAAGACTTAACTTTGTGGAGTATAGATCTAGTGCACAGCTTGTCATAGGTCATCGGGTGTCAATCAAATTTTGAGTGTATGTCCTTCGGTGCTAATACACAATACAGTATTGAGTATAATACCTGGAATTTAAGTTTTAAAACTCAAAGACGTATGTTTATATTGTTTCTAAATTACATAAATTACAATTTACAACAGTATTGGGGATTTAAGATAATATGTTATAATGCCTATTAGTGTTATTATTTTGTAATCAGTCTTTCACTTCACATGCTTCTTTCACGGGTAATTTTACTATGATATATTGACTTGCAAAAAAATATATACCCTAAATTCCAGAAACCTGTATATTGACTTGTATTGTCTCTACCTCTAACACATTTCTATCGTCTCTTTTTTAATTTTTTTTATTTCAAGACAGTTCTAAATAGCCTTTAAAGCATTATGTATGTATGTATGTTCCCTACAATAGAACTACCCCGTTGGGTGATAAGGCTCTCGTACAGTTAATTGCATTAGGATTCGACGTTTGGTCTGAATTAAAACAGATCGAGCATTGCACTGTGCTCATTGATTACTCTTGCTATTGCTATGTCGGTATACTTAATGAACATGCATAATTATTGATCCGCATGCATTTAATATTCATGTGTATCCATGTAATTAATTAATATAATTAAACTACCTTTCAGTCTCTCGTAGGCGTGATTTTCCTATGGTATTTGAAAAATGTCGTTGTATTTGAATTATCTAAATGTATGTATTATATAGTGCACGTACTATATAATAAATATCTAGCTAAACACCGACGTTAATATTCCAGTATTGAATTTACACTGTCCTTGGAATATCTTCCAGGATGGTAAAATAATACTGAGTAGAAATGGTTTCTGGCGTTGTTAAATACTCATACGGTATGACGTGTACAGGAGGGAAGCAAACAAACACAAATATGTCGATACAATACGGATATTGACGGATTCCACGGTACACCTTTAGATCCTTGCAGACGTGTATAATTAGAGCTTGCGTATTTTCTGCTATGTAATACAATACTGTAATATATATTTAGAACAGGATGGAGTCCATAATTAGCAGATATAGACCATGCAGTCACTTAATTCATTTTGAGTCTCTGTCATCTAGCTCCAAGCTGCACGAGTATAGGATTCTATCATGGGGCAGCGTCTGCGTCGGCTCTTGACACTAGATGGCGTTGCTTTAAACCAGAGACGCATGTCGCTACAGCCTGAAAATCAGGCGAGTGATGGTTAGTCTTAATTCCAAGCGCTGGTCTAAGTATATCCAGGATGCTAGCTAGTCGCATCTTCCCCCACAAGGCCCAGCAGTAAAGCCTATGATAATGTAAAATGTCGTAGGAAAAGTTTATGTTTGTGGACGTTCTTGAGGGACAAGGCAGGAGGGTAAATTAATTATATAGAAGGTTGCCTCACGTGAGCCGCATCAATAAAAGGCCGTTGTTTTCTGAAGTTGACCTTACCGGCGGTAATATATGAATGGCCAATAGTTTGCATACCGTGTACGTTATTTCACAACGCCAAATATAGAGAAATAGACCTTCAGTGCTGGCCGCGATATATAGTTGCAGACGGAGGGTTTGGTAATGTGAATTGATTGCGGACGTCTGTTAGCTGATTAAGTATTGGCTAGTGTTGCCTACAGATTCTGTGAGGTTCACAAAAGACTAGCCCCGCAGGGCGATCTAACACAGGCCGAGATGTGTGCATTTTTAATGAAGGGACCATATTGATTGAAGAACTGCACTGTCGGTTCTACGGTTCTCTCTTTCTCTCTCTTAGAGTGTCAGAAATTTGTTCAGTGACGAAATGGAAGAGTGCCGGAGCCAGGAGGCCGTCTCGGACAAAGCAGGACCCTCGCGTCCACGGCTGCCTTCGTTTCCTGGTTTCCAGGGACACGGGATGGAAGAGAAGAGAAAGGACATGGATGTGCTTGGAGGCTTTGCGATGGAGCAATGCAGTCGTTATCTTATTTAAAGCCCTGTCGAGGACCCCGGCTCGCCTGCCATGGCCCTAATTCATCTATTATTCATGCAGAAGCCTCTGCCAATCGGATACGACTGCCGATTGCGCATATCGACCCTGGAACCAGGCACAGAATCAGTGAAGGCATGCGGGTGCTGGAGGAACCCGTGGCTGGCATTCTTCTGCAGAGGAACCTTAAACATTCTGCCATTCGACACGTCTGTCCCCAAAACCCCACGGCTAGTCAGACGTGTGTCCACATTCTTACATCACACACCGGCGTCAGGGCTTTTTGGTAAAGAAGAAAACCCGTCCAGATGGTGGAGCTTTTGGTAGCCGTATGGTGGGCCGACTCCTTTTGTTCCCTTTCTCCCCACATACCTCATTGGGAAGGGAAGAGATCTCTTCTCCCATGGCATTCCGCACGAATGGAAGCTGCCGACGACTCCAGTCACCTTGCCAAGGTTACCATCAGACATCCGTAGGTGGCTCCAGTTTTACAGAAGTCCGGCAGGCAGCCTGGACATGCCACAACCAGGCCGACGGTTTCCCTGTATCGTAGGTGAGATTCTTGTAGTCATGTAACATTGCATATTTATAGCGAATGCTGATTACCAAACTACGCCGGGTCTGTAGCCAGTGAAGCGAGGCAACGGCCATTGTTCTCACAATCGCGGTCAATATGTCGACGTACTTTCTCTTCAATCGACAGTTCCACGCGATAACTTTCAACAGTGAAAGGACATTATCCGTTCAGATTTTACGTACAATTGGGTCTCGATGGATTATTTCATCTGGCTAGAGTACCCATTGTCTGGTTCAAGCCTATTTACGTAACTAACCAAGTACAGAACGCTTGGTGCCACCTAGTACCGTTAAAACATTCCCTATCGTAACGGCTTCCTCGCAAGCCTCAGATTATTCTAATATATTCAAGTGTTAGCGTCATCACGGAACACAACAATCCCGTGCTAATTACACTATCGATGTCTTTGTTTCAATGTTGAATGGTAATGAAGTTATTGTGGACTGAGATTTAATGGTATAACGGGAGGCAGATTGGGTATTGATCGGAACCGTGTGCCAGTGACATGACTGAGAGTCGTCGCCTAGACTCGCTTCACGTAGCCAACGCACACATGTGCTATAGCTCCCTGATGTCAGTTCTTCATTAGCCTACTCTGGGCGAAAATTCCCCTCGCATAAGTTACCATCTGTCCGCGAATGGAGCTCTCCCTTCTAGAAGGCGTTACGTCAATTGTAGAGAGCGGTGGTAACGATAATCCAACTGTTTAGATGACTTTGTTCTTCTGAAATATATTGGGCACAGTTATAATATCTTATTTGCTTATCTTTTATTTTATTTTATTTTAATATATATGCATTCTTCATTAAATAGTAAATCAATATCAGATACGTTCTATGTTGTGAATGTGGCGTGTCCAACTGTTTGAAGTAATACCTTATCATAGATATTATTTTCAGAGTTATTTATATATTCAAAATACTTTTCTTAATATTCAAATATTACATTTGTCATAAATTATGTCAATTCCAAAGAAACGTTACATGTTATGAAATATTCTGATGCTTCACCGAGGATGATGAGACTAACGCCGTAATGGTCAAATAGTCGTGCTACCATTGGCGGACGAATCTTTACCGACATTGGCTTTAATAACGGGATGGACAGACGGACGGTTGGAAGCAGGGTGCGTCCTCGATCAATATCAGTCTGGAACGTCTGGCTCTTTAACAATGGCCAACAGCACTGACCCGGATTGAGGGGCAGGTCTCCAATATCATAAAATTCCATCGTGCATAATTAAACACTGGCATGAGAAACAATAGGTCATTTCATAATTGATCTGTTCGCATCTGTGCTGTCCGCACGGGTCTTGCTAATGACCTGCTGTTGTCTTGGACCACTGCGAGAACCCCAAGTCATACGAGGGGAGCCCACGGTCAGCTTTGCCCTTTATAATCCTGCGTCCAGTCGTAGATCGCAGTTCTGAGTGCAGACGGTCCGTCCGCGTGTCGCGGACACTGTCCGAAGGACCGGACGCTGTCCTCCTGTTACCTCCGGCCGTCTATGGACAGCGACGGACAACGGGTAATCATGGCGCGGCCTAAGCAGCTTCCGTGGTATTAGCGGTGTGACGATTCAATGCTTGATAGAGAGGACGAGGAACATAGTATGGTATTATACCTGGAGGAGGATAGTATGGTATTAGACCTGCTAAGGACGGAGGTCCTTCTGATGAGCCAACGGCTGAACAAAAATGTGTTTGTTCTCTCTCTTCTGCAAAGCGATGCAGCTATGCCTAGGAGCAAGTCGCAATGGTTAACAGACTTGTATCTGGTGGTTCTTCCCCAACAATACGGTAAGAACATTCATTGTGATATGCTATTTGATGAACAGAATTCATAGCAATTACAATACGTTTAAGTTTATTTGTTTAGATAATGTGAGATGTGAACTCTATCACAATGCTACGGTGAAATATTACTGTTAAGATGTGCATGTGTAAATTCACCTGAGTATTAGTTGAACGTAATTACAACGTACAAACAAGCACAAACTGTATAATTGTATGCTAGAAAATCAAACCATTATTGAAATTTCATAACTGCATTTGTAAATGTGTTGGACTATATTAAATGTTAGTAGATTGCGAATTCAGTTAAGCTTCACTCGGTACTTCTCATTTACTCTAGTTTGTACGAACTATTCGCCTTTGACCTTTAATTGGTATCACATATACATTTGCGCTATACTAGCAATTTGACTAAATACTGGAATGCGTGTGCTATCTGTTTAAACTCCTATCATAGTGTCTGGGTACCAAATCACTCACTAAGATTAATCGCGGTATATCGTGAGGTACCTGTATGGACACAGATGCACTGTGTTGTAGGGTGTCATGAGTCTTAAGTGGGTGATACAGTTCTGTAATGTACACCATCAGACATCTGTAGGTACTTCACCTGCATAGAACATCCGTAGGTAAGGAAGGCGAGTCTGCGCAGTGCACTTACAAAGACGTCAGTTATGAATGATCTATTATTTTTACTACGGAAAGTTCATATGCTGATCTTTACTTCAATAATTTAATGACGACTTGCTACGTGTACGTCATTGAACATATCACGTTTCTTCTCGGGGTATTAATATATGAAATAGAACCGCAGCTATTTCATTTTAATGGGCGATTAAATGTAGTTAACTGATTGAATTTGTGTTGGGAAAAAACAGCGATAGGACTTCTATGGCATATCAAATTACCGGTTAGCGGAATGGTAGGAAGGAAGATATCAAATAGGAGACATGATGCATCGTTTTATCGATCAGATAATTAGACAACGGAATAGATTAATTGTAAAGTAAAGTAAGTATTTGTGGTAGGTATGCATTACCTATAGTATATTAGACGAAGGTATAAATGGAGCATGTGGTAACATAAGTATGTCTTCATCGTTTCAACTGTTCCTCTTTTTTTGTCAGTTTTGATGAGTGAACACTTTGGAAATTATAACGATTTCTTTATCGTTACTTATATTGAGCCGATCATTGAAAAATATTGAAGGTTCCAATCACTCGCCGGTTTAAGACACCCATAGTTAGATAAGCATGGTCTCGTGATATCGCGCCTTCTCTCGTTCCAGCACGGACACAATACCGGGACTTCTCACGAGATTTCCGTCTCCGTGTTCCGAAGTTCTGATTTTTGTCATTAAGGCGGCTATTCATGCGAGTACAATCATTTCCTGCTGGGACCGAGTTTGTCATTACTGACTGGCCCACTGTGCCGTGCGCATGCGCGATACGTGCAAGTCAATTTATGCGTTTCATGGGGCTACTAGTCCTTCGTTTAACTGGATAATCAAATTTCTGTACCCTAGCTGCTCGTGGATAATTGTATGGAATACCATTAATGGCATAAGCCTAGAGTTCAATGAGGGGAATAAAGGACTAGAATTCTGAAAATTGTGGTCTGATAACGACGCTGTCTCTCCGAGTGATGCATTGTGACAGGGAACTCATGTGCGTACAATGCCTCCACACTGTCGTACTAGACGAAAGCCGAACTCGATATTACATGATGTGGACATAGAATATCAGGATAGCAGAACACTTAAAAACGTCTGCGTTTGAAGTCATTTTCAAAAGTGAATTTTATTCCTGTATTCAAGGACTGAAACCTCATCAGATATTATTTATTAACATATTTTATTATTTATTAAAATGTCTTATATTTGTTTAATGGGGTAATTTTTAGTGGGAATATCTATCATATGGCTGATCATTCTGAAAAGCATAATGTCTATGCTAATGAAAGAACAGTATTTAACATAGTATCTAGTATATCATATAGTTTAAGGACATGCCATTTCGTACATACTAAAACTAAAAGACAATTAGTAAATAATAAAAATATATAAAAGTAAAAATAAATATAATTTGAAAATATATATAAAATAAAATTAGTTGTACTGCCGTTAGTTAGTTGTATATGGCGTTACATCGTGGTCCGTTGCAAGTATATTGCATTACGTTACTTAATCTTCATTATTTTATACATAAGAGTTTTCATGGCCGTGCTGACTGCCCCAAAAGACCGGTGAGTTTACACAATACGGTCGTAGGAGATCGATATCTCTCTATTTATCCCAACAGTAGTCATATGATGATAATCGTAGTTGGCAGCGGAGTCGATACGCACATGAATGGTGTTTGGCGCGATAGGGTACTCAGTCACCCACTTCCTTCACAACTAAGCACATCGGTGACATGCAATTGTAGCACCACATTATATACCAAACAGAATCCGACAGAATCATAAACCTCGTCTTTAAAACGAGGCTTATGATTCTGTCGGAGGCCAGTATTACCAATCCAAATAAACGTTCTGTGGGCAAGGAAGGCCTTTGGTCAGATTGCCCCTACTCATTATACGCATATTCGGTCTCGTTCACCAATGTGTTAGCGAAAAAATGTCATGTTTGCTTTACAATGCTGCAAGCATTATCGCTCCGTTATTCTGATCAATGGCGCATTGTTAGACGGCTGTTTTATACATCAAGAACAGAACACTTGCAGTTGAAGGATTGGGAAATGCATGATCTGTTCATCACCCTCGCTGTCAACGACTATGATTTCCTTTCAATGAATCATCAACATGAATAATCGTCTGGGTTCTGTTTCGCATTCCTATAGCATGGCGAAGAAATAATTCGATAAACCGTAATCATGCCTGTTTCGTCTTGATAACCTACATGTATGCATAGGACGTGCGGAAAACCGTCGGGAATCTTATATCCTCTTTCTTGTAGTCGTGGGTGATATGTATTGTAATTTAACCATTTCTTTATGGCAGCAGGGTGTGGATTTCCATTAAGCGGACTGGTTTTGGTGTAGATTCAAGTGTTGGAATTCAGGCAATGCGAGACCGTTAAGTCTCGATGCCGTCGAGGCGGTCTCCAAACGCCCACAAACGACCTGCCGTTTCTATGGCAACCAGAGTCTGTAATGAGAGTTTTGGTCTAGTGCGGTATAAAGAGAAGTTGGCTAATTTGGAACGACTTCTAATGGATAGCCTTCTTGGAGTCCTTATAAAGTACAGAACAAAAGGTTTCAGTCTGACAACGATTTCTTAGTTGTATGATAGTGCACGAGTTATTTTAGTACTATTAGTGAAACGTTAATTATGTGTGTTTATACACAGTAATATAATACTACTCACTGATGCTTAAATTAATGATTTAAATGCATATTATATTTATAAATATTCCAATGCGTCATCCCAATAGCCAAGCCATCTCCATGGCATTATTTCTAGAATTACATTAATTCGTGCCAAAGTGGAACTATATAACTTTCTCGAGTTTCCATTGTCGTTGTGTTTTTTTGTTTGTTTTTTTGGTGTGTGTGTACAAAATAGAATTCGATCACCAGTAATAGGGCACATCTAAGTATATTTAGCTCCTATATAGTACAACATTTACTAACTCTTATAGATGGGTTTCCGACGAATAGAAACCAAATGCAGTTTTCCTATTTGAACTTAAATCTTTTACAATAATAATGTACCAGAAATAAATTTAGAACTCGTAGATCATACAATACATTCCTTGCATAAAATACTTTATGAACTAAAGTAATCTTTAAATTATAATTAATCTACAATACTGTTTAAGTATACTATACGTTACTAAATCATCTATTTATAATACTCTATCCACTGATACTCAATCTAATGGTTCAGCTTTTATATCAAATCCACCCGTGCATTACCCCACATATTGTATCCTCGCACCCCCCCCCTCCCCTCCGCCCCCACTAGTGTGTTCACCTCCCCTGCCCCTTACCCACATGAAATGGTCATCGAGCTGTCAATCACAACTGTCGACATCCCATTTAGGAAACCGACGTGAACTACAGTGACTCACGTCGTCGACGGTTGCCATGGCAATCGTCCTCCGGAATTATTTCTGAACAATAGCAATCAAATTTAATTGTATTTTGTGCCCATATTTGCCATAATGGCCACGCGTCGGGGGTAGTGTTTTGTGCACGTAGCGTGGACACAATAGAAGAGTGCACTTGTTCTACGTTCATCGTGCAGAGTTATGTATTGATTTAGCATTTATCAATGGAGTAAATGCTGTACTGATGACGGGGTATTGATTGCTGAGTACGAGTATAGCGTGCCGGGATTCCAAGGGAGGGGGCTAGGGGGTGGCGACGGTTACGGCAAGTCGACGCGTGGCCATAATAGAATGGCTCCATTTCCGGGTACCCCCGGCTGTGCGCCATCTGTAGATCACCACCCCGATGACCAAGCCCTATTTTGTGTTGTCCTTCGGTGATCACAAGGTCATGCTTCCAACGGCGTTACGCGCAGATTACAATAATCAACTGTCGTGTGCGTCATCTATGCTTGCTAGGTTTGTTTGCATGTTTTCTTGATATTGATAGTGTGTCCATAGCATGTTGGACTAAGGAATGAGGAGGAACGTATCGTTTAACTGTTATTCTCCTAAATAATTTGACTGAAAGAAACTTTTGGAGTAAATATGTTCGTGAATGGCTTGTATCACAGTTCGTGCAAGTAATTACAATTATGCATACCTCTCTCTCTCTCTCTCTCTCTCTCTCTCTCCACCTTTCATCTCTCTCTATCTACATCCCCACCCCTCGCTCTCTCTCCCTCTCTCTTCCTCCCCTCTCTCCCCCCTCTCCCCCTCATCTCTCTCTCTCCCTCCCTCTCTCTTCCATTCCTACCTTCATCACATTATCTCTGTCACACACATGCACACGCACATTTGGATACATACTATGTGGATCATTACTCCCTCTCCCTCCCCTTCATCTCTCTCCCCTATCTACCTCCGTCTCTCTCTCTCTCTCTTCCATTCCTACCTTCATCACATTCTCTCTGTCACACACGTATACGCACATGCACACGCACATTTAGCTAAATAATATGTGGATCATTACTCAGCTCTATCGGTGGTACTTGACGTCAGTGAATTCCTATATTTCTTTACCTGGTCATGATTAAAAAATGAATAAAGTTTGGTACATATAGGCTACGATGTATAATGCATGCCAAGTGTAAATATAGCAGCAAGGACCTCTTACCAATATTCCACCACGGAAATAGCTACTACTTTAATAAGGCAAAATGGCATGCTTAGTATTTATTTCTTCGAAACCGCGTATGCATTATTCATCAAGAATGTCACCAAGTTCATTCTGTGTCACGTAGTGACTGTTTTTTTTTAATGAGATTGAGTATGTTTAAAGTCCTTTGATTGAACATCAAAGTAGTCCATGCTATATCTTGCGATGCTCGACGTCATATGGGCTACTCCGATTGACCCTTTGACGTAGATAAATGGGGATGTGTTCATGCTTTGAGTTTGCATTTATTTTATTCAAGACAAAATGGATAGTTTACAACTTATTACAAATTAAAGGAAAGCCGGTACATTATTCCTCTGAGCTCTATCTGTTGAACTATGTGATGGCAAAATAACACAAAAGAAAATATACCTTGTGAACAAATACATTTAAGATCGTTGAAACTGTTGGGTTTCTTAACATAAGGATTTGTATTCCTATAATAGGAAATGCGTTATTATACTACTAATCAGTAATATCCGGTATACAATTTGTGATATAGTTAATGGATCTTTGCTATTTTCGTCGTGTATGTTTTGAAATGACAGATGGAATTTGGCAAGGTTGCTATCTTTTTCGGCTTATATTCTAATATGTTATACGTTCATGGTGGTTCTTAACTATTGTCGGAAGAATATGAATCTACATGGAGGCATTTGCAAATGTAGTATGATTTAATACGACACGTTTAAATTGGTTAATGCTGTCCAAACATCTGCAATTAACTGACTGATTAATCCGTATGTGGAAATTGCATACAAAAATCGACGTACCTTCTAGCAAACAACGAAACCCAGGTGGAAATACTATAATATAATGACATGACGGATTATCCAATTAATCCGTGTTCTTGCTACACGGTGTAAGTTACAGCATTTGACGGAGACAAATAAATCTACTTTGTTAACACATCAGCCTTGATCTTTCACTGCGGGAACGTGTATTCACCTGACCGTGCCAGGGCTATAAATATATACATATATGCGTTCGACTAAGGTATCGAATGAGGTTCGAATCCCTCGAGAACGCATTATCAAACTGCAGGGTATCGTGTTTCCAATCAAGGTTAATCATACGTCCTCATAAGTATACATATCCGGAAACATGGATTCCAAGATCGATAACTCCTCTACAGAGGTGCGGAGAGATGAAAACCACGTGACATGGAGGCATCACTCCAGGAACGCTCTGTATAGCAGCTATCAGGAATATGAATACCAGTGTCAGCATTTACAAAACAGACAGTCGCCAATTATGGAGAACCGGAAGCTAGAAATGGTCTTATTGACGATGGAAACGTATGAAACAAATTCTATAAGGACATATACCGTAGGGCGGTGCACTATTCACAGATGGACGGACCTATATATATTCGCACTTAACCTTAAATTATCCTAATAATTGGGTGTATGTAGACATAGTATTGTTTTTGTTCGTGGTGGGATTAGTTGCGAGATTGGACGTCTGCTGAATACATCATCTCATCGTGTGATATCCAATTAGAGTCTATCCAAGCCCTTAATAGAATTCGTCAGGAAATATGACTTAAAATGTACGTCCACTCGCCCACGTTATCATACACGTGTGATATTAATACCGACAATTGAAGGTCAAATAATTGAAATACGAATATCTTGTGTCACCACAACCGTGCAAAGACGGTTTCATTCGTCTTCAAGCTCACGTGTACTGATCACGTGATACTAATCTACACTGGTGTAAATTAAGTAACATATGCTCTCATATTTAATGTATTTAGTTTCCGAATATAATTATATTTTGAAGTTAGGTTACAGTTTTAATCAAATTTTTTTTAAAAATGTGATAGCATCTAATTCTAGTATATGATAATAGTATATCAATGTACAGTGAAACGTCGAATTAAAAAGGGAGAAACAATGGTGGAACGGTTATACAGAGTAAGGTTAGTGTTATATATCATAACACGTTTTACTGATACCGATATTATTACATACGTCCAAAATCAGGAAGGATCTTAGTCATAGAAACTATCTTGAAAGTACACAATTTTGAGGTTACAAGTCACATATGACTTCTATATTTCGTTCTTCCCTGCTGTGTATACATGCATACACATATCTTGTCCGGTGTTACACACAAACTAAACATACATAGTGTCTGACAATGGGTATTATACCTAGTAATGGATATTATACAACTGTACAATTTATTCAAACGTCCACCTCGAAACTGTGAAATGCCGTTGCAAAGGTATTGGTACATACACACGTGTAGCCATCGTGTAATTGGTTGTCACGCTGTAGTCTTGTATAATGTACGGTGCGTATGAGAATCAATTCTTCTTTTAATGTACGGTTAATGTTCGTATTTATTGCTTTTTCAGGGCATTGCAGCAATAATTCGCTTCCACGATACTATTCCTGTCAGGTTCCAGGATATCTATGATCTGAGATCTGAAGCATAGCAGTGGTCACACGTATTGGGAACAGAAAGTTGGGAACAGACTTCAGGGAACGCCGAGAAAAAAACGAAACTACTAGTAATTCACGCTCGGATACAGTACCAATCTGTCTTTGAAACGAAAGAGTGGATTAATGCAACCAAAGCTGTTTTGTCCTTATTCAGCATTGGGTGTAACGAAATTGGATGCAAAGGAATTATAACTGACCAAAGCAAGTACTTCCGCCGGATGCGAAATGTATCTTCTAATTATTATATTTGCTTTCTTGCAGAAAATCTGCAAATTATAACATTTTGTTTTTAAATGACATATGGAGTTTGGCAAGGTTGCTAACGTCATCGGCTTTAATTCTACTATGTTTTCAGAAAGTAAATGCAAAGTACGTGGACACCTCTACATAACCGTGGCTATTTACCTGTACTGACTGTCTACAAGGTATTGGAGATCATCGATGAAGCTTTACTTTCAGAAGGGAAGTTTATTGTGTATATCCAGAAGAGTACGAACATGAAGATTTATGTTATAAGGGCACCTGTTTGTGTTCACTGCGGCTGCCTTGGTGTATGCTCACAATTAAGGCACGCGGTGAATGCCAAGTGGAAGTCCAAAATACATCACTTTCCTAGCATTAGGACCATCGCCGTACACGTATGCTGCTGAAAAGCGTATACAACTGTGCAAACTCCTGGAACAAAAGAGGTAAAGATGTATTATGTAATATGATAAAAATAAATATGTATATATAAAACATAGCAAAGATATTTCCCCCCAGTTAGCATTTGGGGTGCACTACTTTCTTTACACAATAAGAATAAACAGTGACAAAAAATAGTCACCGCAGTCAAAAAAACTTTCCCGCGTGTTGGACGTCACAGTTATATGTATACCACCTGATGAAACTGTTCTACCCTTCTAAATTGAGCGTTATTTTATCCCTGGAGCAGTCTTCTAAATAATTTACTGCATTCATGTCTCAATGAATTGACTGAAAGTCACGATTTCGTGTATAGGAAGTGAAATAATATTTATTTGAATTTTTTTGGCAAGGAAGAGGTTTTATATCAAGATAACATGTTGTCTTGTTCGCTCAGTGCTTGTTATTATTATTTATTATTATTATTATGATTATTATTATTAATAATACTAATTATAATATAATACTAATAACATAATTGTGGCATTAATAATAATTATTATTATGTTTTTATATCGGGAGATGGATGCGCATGGTCGGTCGGGGGTATTTATAACTTTGATATTATCTTTGGGTGGTTTCATGCACATTGGACCTGGTATTAACAGTTGGGAAAATACGTTTTTCGTACCAACTATTTTCCACTGTGTGCTATCAGCTTTTTACTATCAAGGTTGATGTCTGATTTTCGCTTTCAATAAATGATGACTAGCTGACTTGTGTTTCTTATTTGTACCATCACATGTCAAAACACGTCAATGTAAACCAGTATTATACAAAATAAACCCTGTAATCGCACGGATACCATGCAACGTTGGAATATAAAGTTTTTGTTAAAATCAAATTGAATGAATATCAAGTAACTATTTTGTATGATTTTCTAAATGTATTACATCTAAGATGTCTTATTTGTTAAAGTAGTAAGGCTATGCATATAGTTAGCACTATAGGTAAGGAATATACAATATTAAACATCTATTAGTATTAGTATTATTATTATTATTATATGAATACATATGTGTATGCATTCAAGAAATACACACACGCAAAAACATACACATACATAAACATGTACACACAGATAGAGATAAAAAGAATGTGATGAAGGTATATATACGCCTCTTCCGGTCTCGTTGCCATGGTTTATTTTGTTTTAAGTGTAGGTGTATATCCCGAAAGTGTGGGTATGTCAGAAATAAACCTACACTTTCCCTGAGAATGATAAACAAGCCTACACTTTCCCTTGACTGTGTTGTACTTCATATATCATGAAATTCATGAAATACGTGTGCCCGAACCTGGGATCGAAGCAGTCAAAATAGATATTGATGCAGATGTCAGTACCACGGGACCAATTACCTGACTGACGATAAGACAGTTCGTTTATCTAGTTATGACTAAGGCAAGAAAGTCACGTGACTTCCCAACACTCCCCCCCCCCCTCCCCCCCAACTCAGTATATATTGTGGTATACATACTCGGACAGCGTGTTTACCCAAAAGTGTTCAACCAAAGGTGAGGGTAGCCAGGAGTGATCTAGAGTGTGGGTAATCTAGTACAATATATATTATATACCTTTGTTTAAATTTTACATCCATTTTACATTAATGTTTTATGTAATGTAGTACTCGACAGGAAGAAGGGTATTAGACATACACACCCACACCTTCCTCCAAGTATCGGTCAATATCCCAACAGTTTTGGTCGTATAGGGATATTGACCGATACACCTCGAAAGGTGTGGGTTCAACCCTTACTTACAAACATATTCACACTTACATGTTCTTCGTGTCTGTCATTGTAAATAGCCAACCTAAGATCCAAGGTCATCTTGAATTAGTTCCGCCGACCTTTCATGAACAGACATTATTCAATAGGAAGCTATGAAAATGTAATTCACACAGGAATAGCTATGAAAATGTCATTCACACAAGAATAGCAATAATACACTGAGGCAAGTGTCTTGTCACAAACGAACTATTTTAAACCGGTCACAATATCTAAGGTCGTGTGTTGTATATCACTTAACCAGAGACACTCCATAGACGAATACCAGCCAATACAAAATATGAACATGACTTGGAAGAAGCCCTCTAATTGGATGATATCAGAGTTCAAAAAGGGTCATGAGGAGAAACACTTGGAGTTTTGGAGAGTTGGAGCGTTTAGCTGAAATAACATCAATAATTAATTTAATTTAAGTTAAGTATAATTTATTTTTTATCAAGTATTATACATGATATCCGGCAATACTTACGATATCTAGATACATGACGTGATGAGAACAACCACACATAATGCATGAAGAGCAATATTATGATAAATTCGAAATATTGCAATAGACCATGCCATTGACCATTACTACACCGTACTGGAAAGACAGTGCAGTCATTTAAATGCGCAATATGTTGCAGCATAATTCCTGAATGTTAGTTGTAGGATAATGTTTATATGTACAACAAGGCATTAGGTAATACAGTCGGGTATTGATGGCATTGATTCTGATGTGGATGGTGGAGATGACGATGGTGGATTAATTAATTAATTAATTATGATTACCCTTTTTGTATTTTAAATGTAAGTAATACATCTTAAATTTATACTCTTTATTTCCTGTTATTTTGTTACGTCTAACGGTGTATGTAATAGAATGGTCTGTTGCAATTTCAGGTATATATATATCCAATGCCAGAAAATGGAAATTTGTCTTACATAAAATAGTACATAAAATATAAAAGGAACAAACCTTAACAATTGTATTGTATTTACACAGTGTGAAATGGATAGATCTAAAATATTGTAAACTGATTACACTGTCCTTTAGTCTTTTTTAGTGTCAATCTAAACATGCCTTTCTTAAAATGGTTAGTTCTTTGATGAAGTGGATACAATCAAAACTGGTTTCATTATCCATGTGATAATAGGTTAAATCAAGTAACCAGTGTTCGTTATATAATTTTATCAATACACATGTAGTGATGTGTAGGAGTTATATCCACACTTTCCGAGGTGTATTGGTCAATATTCCTGCAGTTTTGGTTGTGGGGTGTACGAGGGGGTAGTTGAGGAGGTCTCACGATTAACACTGTTGAGATAATGACCGATACTCCGAGGAAATGTCTAATACCCTTCTTCTTGTCGAGTACTACATTACATAAAATATAAATGTAAAATAGATGTAAAATTTAAACAATGGTATATAATGTAAGTTGTGGTAGATTACCCTCACTCCTGGGTAGCCTCACTTTTGGTTGAACACTTTGTGCTTCACGTGATGCACGTGATGCACGTTGTCGAGTCACCACAATATATACTGAGTTGCGACGAGATTATAAGTCATGTGACTTTCCTGCCTTAGTCATTAACCAGATAAACGAAGCGTCTTATCTTCAGTCAGGTATTTGGTCCCGGTTTACTGACATTTACATCAACATCTATTTTGACTGGCTCTGTCCCAGGTTCGGGCGCATGTATTTCATGAATTTCAGGATATATGAAATTCATTATGTACAACACAGTCAAGGACAAGTGTAGGTTTATTTCTGATATTCCGGTGCCTACACTTTCTCCGAAATAGTGTAGTTGTATCGGGATATAAACCTACACTTAGAACATAAGAAACCATGGCAACGAGACCGGAAGAGAGATATAAGAGTGTTTTAATATAGAACAGGACACGATTTAACTACTAGTCCATTCGGGGGTGATGATACACATTCTAACATGACTTGTATGAATAACCTACAACGATTGGTCAAATTACGCCACGCCCACGAAATCAGGCGCCGTTAATTCGCGATTGAAACATCGCTGATTTTAGAAGCGTTACACCAAAATATATTCCTGTGGAATGTGATCGTTTTTGTAGTCATGTTAGAATGGAGATAAATACACTAGAGGTGTTCAATTCAAAATTTAGAAGGTATCAATTCACGATTGATACCTCTAAATTCAAAACAGTAGACCTTTACCCCCTACTTGACCCTGTTGAAGGAGGATGACGCTCGATGTTGATGGTGATAAAGGATGGAATGGATGAGTTTCTGTAGACTGAGAAACATGGCCGAAATACAGTCACATAGACTCGAAGGGTCACTTGCCGACCTGTATTTCTATCATGTGGCTAAATCATTATGTTCTCTTTTTTTAGGAAGTTTATCTCGACACAAGATATATACATTTCAAGAAGGGTACGACATATGATAATTAATGTACACTGAAAGTTGATCATGAAGTCGACACATGCCAGTGGTAAATATAAAACAATTGTTCGTTGAGCACTGTGCCTCTGAAAGACAAGATAGATTACCCTAAATTGGTAAGATGTAGACGTGCCTATTGTATAAAGATTATCCTTACAGTCCGGATATTGACAGAAGTTTGCTGGTAGCAAGCAATATATACCCTGTTGTTGTAAATATAGTTAACAATGGACAGACTTTCATGAGATCAAATTTAGATGACCGTTGCATGTTTATATAACTCCAGTTACCAGAATAACGTATGAAGTGAAATAATTATTATAAAATATGCTGAAAGTTTGCACTATAACAATATGTATCCAATATGTTGTAGGCGTTGCAATAATACTATTTACATTAAAATACAAGCAAAACAAGTAAATATTGACTACCACTATTAGTAAGTAATATGAAGAATTAAGTTTTAACGAGGGAAATAAAAGTATTTTAATTTTGAAATGTTCTACATATTTATGAAGTACAATATGCATGACGTACATGCTCATGAAGCTTATGTGTATCTGAAACAGTACGGTTGTTGTAAGATTAAGTCTTAATAAAATACTGATAAACTCATTAATATAACAGAAAATGTAATTCAAGCTGGGGAAATGCAATGTAAATAGATCGACGCTGCTATGCAATTTCACTTTACAATATCTATACTTTTTTTTATTATTGTTATACTTATTATTGTTAGTAGTAGTAGTAGTAGTAGTAGTAGTAGCAGTCGTCGTCGTCGTAGTATTATATATATATACATATA
>JAUTBT010030183.1:0-19008 GCA_032361225.1 Lepetodrilus schrolli | reverse complement strand
AGCAATGTGAATTGCCTTAGCTTCAGCTGAGAATATGGAACTATCATCCGGGAGGCGACAAGTAAGCGTTTTATTATATGAAGTATATTACATGATCATGATTGGATATTTTCTGTATTGTGTGTGACTTATAACTGCGTGTTCATTTTCAGAAGAGGTCTATGCTACTTTCTATATATAGCTCATTTGCAGCTCGTATTAGACTGCGCGGCGCTATACCTGTGATTTGAAGACGGATAGCAATGAACAAGTAAGCCGAAACGGTACAGGGCAAAGATCGCGAGATGTCCCATGGGTACAATGTTCTTGAAGGCAGAGTACAGCTATGGATGTGTACTCGTAAGTAATGGTCTTAGATCTTCATTAATACATGTTAGTATTGTGTAATGAGATGTCATAATGGCAATGCATACTTTGAATACGCTTTAATCATATTATAATATACATAAAAAGAGTCTTTAAAATAAAGTCAAATTAAAGGTAAATTCTGTTAAAGTAGTTTGTAATTTTGTAATTTAAAGTCAACAATTGTAACTGAGTGTTTTTCGAGGGTTTTTTAGTGACAAGTCTTTTCGAGAATTCGTGCACTGGTCTAAAATATTGTAGGGGCTGCCAAGTTTGAAAAGCGACGTTTGCAAGCAGTGTCCATGGCGTAAAATAAAATATACATAATGCGGATATAGAGAATAGAAATATCCATATATTAAGAATATTTACCTTTTTACAAATGTGTTTATAAGTGAAAGAATCTTGAAAGCGGCTCTAAACAACAATTTAAAAAAATATCTATCTATCCTCCTTACCGTGCTTATACAGTGATGCCTTCTCGTGCGAAGATTTGGACAACAGGTAGTGTCTCAAGACCGGAGTGCAATAAAGCTCAGTTCAGTTCAGCAATTTATTTAATCCTACAAATGTGACGTCATGTGTTAGGGCTATGTTTATTGGTCGAATATTCAAACAGTCCAAATATTGATGGTGATTTGTTTATCCACCAATGGATTGTAACCTGTAACCAATAACTACTAATGAGTGATAACACAGATATTGGATACGGTTAGAATTTCATGACTTTGAACTATCTAGAACGACATGCAACTTGCACGAAGCGAAATACAGACCAATGCGTTCCTATTACGTAGCATCAATTAATTATTTATTTTTCTCCGGAATTTGTTTCAGACAGACAGATATGTTTTATTCTCACAAGTAAAGGTTCTTGACACAGAACATACAACGGTTCATTCGCATGAAGTCGAATCAGACAGATTTAGGTAAAATAAAAATTCGACTTCTTGCGAATGAGTTCAATTGTTAATCAACGTAAACGATATGGCTGGTCGCCGTAATAGGGGAGGGGGACTTCGGAGCCAAAAGTTCCAGGTTCAAATCCCGCCCCGGGGACCCGGCATCAATGTTCGCGAAAGTTACTTTTGTGACGCGATATTGATAGGATGCGATGTCTGTAGAGTGGCAATGCGGTTATCATCCTTGGACTTGTCAGTACCAGCCGATGCTCGCAGGTTTACTGCAACATTCAGCGCTACGGATGTTCCGGGTTTCCTCCTGCCCTAAACTGACAAGTCGTGATATAAGTGAAAGAATCTTGAACGCAACTTAAATCCTCAATCCAAAAATAATAATTTTAAATTAAAGTAATATTGTGTGAGAATAAAAGAAAAATGGTCATGTTATATTTGGGGTCGGGAATTAATTTTTTGGTTAATAATTTGAGGGTTCGAATTATTAGGGTAATTTATGTATGGAACATTGATAAATCTATAAACCCTAGTCAAAATTCCTAATCTGACCAAGAGACTGGTCATTTTTATTAATGCTAATGACTTGTCCAAAGATTTTTTGTTATTAATGTTGCAAATGGTAATTTAACATTTAGTTTTTAGACCAGGTAATTGTGATTAAGGTGACCTTGACGGTCAAAGTGTTTAACCTAGTTTAACTTAACCTTGTTAACCAGTCTTCCTCTCAACCATATAAACAGGACCCATTGACCCATAAACATTACTATAGTGATCTGATAAAGAGTTCAAGTAAAATCATGTTCTAGTACACATAGTAAATGCTCTGCCTTTCAGCAGTATTTCAAATGACACATAAAAAGAAAACAGAACAGCTTTCCGTATTTCTTTCTGAGTTTACTAAAATTTACTATAATTTTGATTGTGCTTAAATATTTATCAACATAGCAACTATTCAATTTTGCAGTATCAAGTTGATTACAGCATCAATATTTTTATTATACATTAGTAAATAACTTTGTTGTGGTGAACATGGTTTGCCGCCCTGGTTTGGTCTAATCTCGAAGGACGTGTATTCAAATTGCCACCTTGTCACATGGTGAGAAATGTTTCTGTTTAAACATGTTAAACATGCTCAGTCAGTCAGTCAGTGGCTGCCCTCTGTAAACACGAACAGTTTGGTATCTTTGTGAATGCTTACTTGTACCTGAAATAGGTCAGGTACATCACATGATCATGTCAGCCAATGAAAGAGTCATTTTCAAACATAGATAATGAGTAAATGACGTTAATATGACACATGTTTGTCAGTCCACTTAGTTAGTCTGATAAGATTTATAGAGAAGATGGTATTTCCATTTCCTTTTATTGATTTTTATTTTTATAAATCAGCTTGATATTGATCAACTAATTTTAGTGTACTAGAAACATGAAAAAATAAGGTTATTCTAACATATAAATGGTCCAAAGGTAGACCTCTTATTCTATGCATTATAGTTCACCTTGATAGGTACAACGTATATGATTGCTGACATTAAAGAACATGATTCATTACCTGCTGAGAATAATATCATGCAATTACTCAGAAATGTTTCACCTAACTAGGTTGTCGTTATTATGTATTGTTCTATGGGGAAATAAATATGATGGGTTTGGTAGTGAACTTTTATGTCACGAATTTGCCTTGTATTGTAATGATTATGAAATTAAAAGTTACCAAATCATGGTTGCACCAATGGTTTTACCAGAGTGCAGTGGTCATCTAGAGGTAGCGAGTCTGCCTTATAACCCAGAGGTCCTGGGTTCGAGCCTAGCTCATGCCATCGTGTATCACTCTTGAGCAAAGTGCTTAGATCCACGCTGCTCCAGTCCACTCATCTGTGAATGGGTACCCAGTAGGATGAGATGGAACTGAATCTAAACTTTCTAGCGTCTTAACTGGCAGCTTTGGTTGTATACTCCCCAGGTATTTGAGAAGGTGAAATGAGTGCATATTGATCCATTGACCGGAGTAATAATGTAATGTTATGAGCATATTCAGAGCGTGGATTTTGGTGTAATATAAATGTTAACATTATTATTATTTCACCATATAACATTAAACGCATACTATCACATATTTTATTTGCCGCAATTGACCAAATACGAGTTGGAAAAGCAAAGTATATTCAATTAGTGTATGTATCATCACATTTGTGTCGTAAAGATGCCTTCCATGTATCTACGGCACAGGGAAGTAATGCAAATGGTGAATATCTTCGCTGCAAGGAGCTTCTCGGATCGACGTTGAACAGCAATTCAGTCGCACAGACAGCTGAAAAGCTCAATGATGTATATACTTTTTGTGTAGCTGTAAATATTAAAAAGTTATAAAATATGAAAATATAGAAAACAGTGGGATATGCTGAAAATGTAACTAATTGTCCAATATACTTGTGTAGACACATCAAATGTACATACTTTCAGATACAAATTCGTTTGACAATGAAATATGTAAACAAACCCGTGCTATTATGCCTTTAATGTGCAGAGATATTCAAACCAATCGGTGAAAATACACTTTGGCTGGCTATATGGGACTGCTCTTGGAATGTGCAAGTTCTAATATTGATCATTTACGCCATTCTTAGTTCAGTTTGAAGTCAGTGGCAGAACCAGTGGGCAACATATTGTTCACCCTGACTCGCCATGCTCGCAAACCCTTATTCGACTCTCTTCAAGCAAAAGACACCTGAACGGCATATAGTAGGTCAGACAAATAAATTAGGCAAGACTATAGTAAACTAATAATAGCAGTAATTTATGGGTGATTATTCCTTTAGCAATGTAAAGTAATAAATCAATCCAAAAAGTAAATAAACTAATAATAGCTTTATCATTTATGTGCAATTTGACTCATGATTTTGTCCTACATAGGTAAAATCATGGATAAACTCTGTGTATGATTGTTTTGTATACTTCCAGATTTTCTACACCCTATCTATGTATGTTTTGTGTATTTCACTTGCAGGGTTTTGTACACCCTACCTATATATGTTTTTGTGTATTTCACTTGCAGGGTTTGTACACCCTACCTATATATGTTTTTGTGTATTTCACTTGCAGGGTTTGTACACTCTGCGTACACTTTCGGTATCGAGAGCCACATCAGCCAGTCTAACATCAATGGCGCGCTGGTTCCCCCTGCAGCCCTCCTCAGTATCATTCAGAAGGGACTCCAGTATACAGAGGCAGAGATCAGCATCGGAGAGGTAAGGCTTGCAATCACATGTCCGGGTTACCTTGGTTACTGCATTTAATCGGACAGTTTCTGTCAGAAAATGTCTATAAACCAAGGATGATTGTCTGTGAAATTCATGGATTTTATGTTACTAGTTCCATTTAGAGAGTTATCTTCGCCATTAGGTCGGCTCAGGATATTATTCGGAGTATCTATTAAATTTCTTTTTGCTTTGCTAAATTCTAGTTGGGCTGAAGTATTTTCTACGATATTTTGAACTGATTGTGTTCTTGCCAAGTATTGAGTGTGGTGATTCTGGACTATACGTCTTTGCACATTGCAGTGTACTGTCAGGTTAAGTTACAAATTTTAAACTTGTGGTCATACTCCTCAACACCTGCAGTGGTCAGAAAACAGTGGTAGAATTCAAGGTTCATTCAGATGTGCATGGGGTGTCTGTGGCCAGCTACCAGTCACTAAAGGGTCAACGTCTAACAGCAGGAACGCACTCTTCCGTCCAGCAAGTGACATTAATAATGACATTGTTGCCTGTGCAGCTCCGTAAATGAAGCTACTATCGCCTGATCACGTCTTCATTAAAATCACCTGGCCAGTTCTGTAACATTACGACCCATTACATCACGAATCCCACCTAACCCCCTCAGAGAACCCCCCAAGAGAACCCCCCAAGCCCTGGAGGTGAAACTGGCTATAATTGCTTCGCAGGCTGAAACAGACTGTAATCGACAGTTGATATGATCAATGATTTGCGCGAACAGACTATAACCCTCATCTGCTGGGATCAGGGAATGTTGGAGTAGGCTATAGGCCTGTGGCTTTATGGAGGCGAATATTGGAAAGGACTGTAGCTATTGAAGTACGCTTGCTGACTCAGGTTTCAAGATAAGTATGTGTTTGGGGCTTTGTGCAACAGCTCTCTGTCCCTGACTAGCTGGCTATTAGACTGGCTAGTGGTTGCAGTCTGGGTGACCACAGTGCAAACAGCTCCACACACACCTCAGGGGGATAAGCAGAAAAAAATGTTTACGTAGTTCACTCTGCCTTGGCAATTGGATATTTAAAATCTATATTGGGTTCATGTCGTGACATGTTTATGAAAAAAATAATTTAATAGTCAATATATTTTGAAATATAAACTCCACACAAATATTCAAATACTTGTAAAAATTCATATGAACAATATATAAAGATGTATGGTAATGCATGGTTTGCTCTAGACATTCAAATTAGAATGTCACGATGACCCTTGAGACAATGTCTTGTATTACAATATTAATACTAATACTATTGCATCATTTTTTTACTCTTTGTACATTTTACGAGTCATTTGCTTGAAGAGAGGATCAAGTTTGCAGGTTTAGCATGTGATAGTGAAGTAGGTCATAGTGAAGTTAGTTGTATTTATTTACACAATATGTTTTCATTATATTATGTATAATATTCTTAGTTCCTTTCTGATATATGAAATAGGATACCTTGGAATGTTTGTAAAGTTGAACTGTAAGACTACTAAGGAAAAACTAGTGATTCTTTTTTTATCGCACTCATTAACATTTACCGAGATTCTTCTTACAAACAAACTGCCAATAAATATACATACATATCTCTAATGAGTCTGTGCTAAATGTCAAAAAGATGAGGATTTCAGAACCACTTAGATTTCACTTGTAAATGTTATGTTTCAACTTTTATATAGATATTGCACGTAATTTTAGAGCATGGGATTTTTTAGACAGAATTGCCATTACAATATATCATTTTGATATTTCTCTCAACACATTAAACTGCATACAGCATGTCAATAACGAGTCCTGTTTTAACTATATGATAATACTTGATATATTTATTATTGAAGAAAGGTATTGTATTCTTTTTTTTCCTTTTTTTTTTTATCGTCACGTATGGGTGAAAGATTTCCGCTCTGACGTAAAATAACAATTCACTCACTCGCTGTATTCCTTTTTAAACCTGTGGCCAATAATATTATTTCCTGTGAATTTGCAATTAGTTATCAATGTAGACTTGTAGCTATTGAACATAGAATATTGCGTTAAATTTTCAGGATGGCAGTGAGCGAGTATTGGAGTCATTGACGCTGATAGATGCCATCATGCCCGATGTTGTGGAGTCGCGGAAACAAGCTGCAGCAAAAGCCCACCCCATTAAAACAGAAAGTGCCAATACAAATGGAGAAGAATCGTCATTAGCTGTTGGTAAGTAACTAAAGTAACACGATAACAGATTTGTCCAAATTTCCTTCTGGGGCCTGTTGCACAAAATAATTGTAGCTACGATTGATTGTACGGCAAGTCAAATTTTTGGGACCCGTTACAAGTGTAAGTCTGGTTGCATGAACCACTTTTACCTAATAGCTAATATTCCGAAGTATTGTAGCGTTAAAAGTGTTTTACGCAATGGGCTTGCATTTGTAGCGGGTTCCGAAATTTTGGCTTACAATCAGTTGTAGCTACAACTGTTCTGTGCAACGAGGTCCATGTTCATAAGGAAAATACTTGCAAAAGTAACACAATGTTAGGGAATGGTTTTTTTTAATTCTTTTATTAGGGAATAGTCATTAAGCATTTGAATAGAAAGTTGCTGCTGCATTAACATAAAATAGTTTGGATGACTACATTTTTTCCTTTTTATTTAATATGAATTGGAACATGAGGAATAAGTAGCTGGTTGAATAATATACTATAGACAAAACATGCGTGCATTTCACAAATGGGTCATACCAGTAGTCCAGGTGTAAATCAATATGTGTATGTTCAATCCTATAGTAAAAGCATGGTGTAGACCCCGATTTATGTCCAGAATACAGAACAACCCTTTCTTGAAACGCAGGCCATAATGTACATCTCCATGTCATAATAAAAGCAAACAAAAATAGTACATCAGTGGTGCAAGAACCTTTCAGCTCTCGTTTTTTGTTAAAGACGCCTGTTAAATATTTCATACATAGCCTATGCCTACCCCCTATAGCTTGTAGTTTCTTTGTGTAGGTATATAAATAGTCATCCTTGTTGTGACCCCTTCATCACAGTCCTGTTTGATGAAAGGAGATAGTAGGCCGTTGTGGTCTGATTGTATCCTAATGACCTGGGTCCCATTCCACGCAAAGTTGAAATTCAATAAACACGTATATCCATGAATATAGAAACTGGTAGTAATAAGATTGTTTTGTGGAATGTGTCTGTGTGTATGACCGCTAACACTGTTTTGTCAATTACCTATATATGGGTGAAAGATTCCCGCTGCGACGTTAAGCACCAAATTAACTAACAATTACCTATATGATATATGTTAAAATAGCTAATGATTAGAAATGCTACTGTTAGAAATTTATATTTAATTTTTTTTATTTTTTTTAATTTTTTTTTATTTTTAAAACTGTGATGTGCTATTATGTGATGGTCATTGCAGTAATATTAAAACGTCTGCCTGGTATATCTATTGTGTTTGTTTGAAATCCCTTATTATATATCAAAAAGAGGCTCGCTAAGAATACATCTGATGTGATTATTGCAGTATATTTGTAAAGCATTGTTATTGCTGGCCACATAGGAGAGTGTCCTTTGACCTAGATATTTCCCCTGTGTTCTCTCCCCCACACCCTACCCCCCTAATCGGACAGTTCTCCCCCACTCCTAAGCCAGCAGCAGGAATGAGGGCGAGCTGCTGTTGTTGTGTAACTTGGTATATTCACACAAGCCTATGCCAGCTGTTTACACTAGTCATGTTTTGGAGTAGCAGAGCAGCATTGAAAAAGAGTGCTGGCAGCCAGCCAGCTGTCAGATGTAATCTGCCTGCTTTATGAGACTGGGGTGCGTTCAGGCTGCACTACTTATCTCTACATAGTACTATGTAGTGCTACGGAAGCCATTCAGCCAGCATATGTAGTGCTATGTAGTACTACTTTTCACTACGGGGTCTGGACCCCCGTAGTGTTTTGTAGGAATATGTACGAACACCCAAAGCATGAAACGAATGGACTGGACGCATGTGGAAGCCGATTTCCTGTTATTTTCCTATTAACCCGTTCAGCCAAAAAGCAGTGTAGTGTAGTAATTGCAGTGCAATCTGAACGCAGCCCAGCCAACCCTGCTGCTGCAATGGTAGTTTACAGAGGGAGCCACTGAACACGCTTGTATGTAGGTCACACAAGTGTATAGCCAGGGCTTCTCAGCCTAGTAACCAACCACAGGGGCACAGTCCTGTGTGATTATTGGTTTTCCTTACCCAGTTGCTCACCTACTGGGCTTGTCTCACAAGCCAGGGTGAACCAGTCTAAAAGTATATATATTATGCAATCTCGGCTCGCACAGAGGCATGAGATGGGCAGGACTGTGCTAGTTCTCTCCCAACGTTCTGCAGTGATCACATGACCAGCTATCGATTTTCCATCTTTACTGACTCATTCAAGTGAGTGTGGTGAAATGCTTTGCAATGTGAACAAACAGGGTTGTCGGAAGTGCTGTTGCCTGGAGCTGGTCAATGTCACGGTCATTTGTTATTTATATTTGCTTACCTGGGGGGGGGCACAAAGATAGTATTAGCCGCCCTTGGGAATGTCATTAAGGGGATAAACAAGGGTCTGCAGAGTCCTGTCTCTGACCGACTGACTGACCAGAACCAGTCCTGACCAGGCATGGCAGTTAGAACAGAGGGTGGACTTTGTTTGACTGGCGTCAGTTTCTGTTTGCATAGAACTGGGTGTGGTGTTCTGCAAAGCAAGGAAACAATGGATCATTGGAAGAATGGCAGGCGACAAATCCACGGGTCTACTTCCATGTTGGGACACCCCAGAAAACATCCTACTACTTCACAACACATGTTAAATACAATCCTGCTGAAAATAAGTTGTCCATTTCAATTTGGCAACATTTTTATATTAAACTGGTCTGTGTCACACCTTGTTCTCACCCAAATACTCCTATTCAAATTATCACCCTAGATTACTTACATCTACTCTTTCATTTGGTCAAGATGCTCAGTGTGTATATTTTTTTAGTAAGATGTATGTGAAATGAAAGCCAATGTGCATGCAAGATAAATTGTGGAGCAGTATTAATAAATTCAATTTACCATTCTATTTCTAGTCAGTCATGTGGCACTGTATACATGATTGTGTGTGTGCTTTAAATAGCCTTGCACGCACATGTATACACTCAACCATACAGACACTCACTCACGCACACACGCATGCACGCGCACACACACGCACACACACACACACACACACACACACACACACAATGGTCACAATGTTCACAATTTTTCACATTCAGGTAGCATTAGCATTAACATGATGCAATTCTGTCCATATGTTGCCTTACTAGTTACATAGGGGTCGACATATTACATGTTTTGGTATGTGGTCGCACAGTTCTGAATAAAATTAATTCTGTTCAGCATGCATGTTTAACATAGCCATCATTTCCAATTCACATAAACTAAGACATTTGGGGGTAATTGTCGGATATTATCATGTTACTACGAATCACATGTAGGTCAATTACAAAACATTGCATAGTTCATTGTGACGGTAGCTGTATTCAATCATTGATGATCGAGTGGTATCCCGTCTGTTTCATTTGCTGATGCAAGCATCCAATTCCACTTTGTGCTACATCCTGCTATTTTAATAATTAATAGTTATATTGTTGGCAGTAAACTAGTATGTATAAATATACATGACGTTGTAGCTTTTGTATGTATAAATGGTTAGAGTGTTGACCCAGAGTGTGGAACGTCGCAGGTTCGATCCCCGGTCGCGTCATACCAAAAGACGTCAAAAGATGGTACTTGTGTTCCCCTGCTTGGCGCTTAGCATTAAAGGGGTAAAGCAAGGACTGGTCGGCTCGGAATAATTATACTGCGCGAGTGGTGTATTCATGTTCCATCTGCGGCATGAGATATTCCAAGTGTACTAGCAATATAAAAACTGGTGGAAATCCAAACTAGTATAAGCAGTACGCATCTGCATGCAAAAATCTGCGTGAAAAAATCTTGAAAGTGGCTTTAAACCACAAATCAACCAACCAACCAAGCATGTATAAATAAAGTAAATTATCTATTTGTAAGTAACATCCTATGTATTTGCAATTTGCACCTATTAGTGCCCATGGTGTAATTTGAAG
The DNA here is from genome assembly GCA_032361225.1 of Lepetodrilus schrolli. Taxonomy (NCBI): domain Eukaryota; kingdom Metazoa; phylum Mollusca; class Gastropoda; order Lepetellida; family Lepetodrilidae; genus Lepetodrilus; species Lepetodrilus schrolli. The sequence goes on along the minus strand of JAUTBT010030183.1, from coordinate 8,365 downwards.
ATGCCATCTGCAAAGAAATTTATGTGGTTTTTTTTCTGTGGGTCCTATTGTGTGTAAACATGTCGGATCATATGCACCAAAATATATCCCAGTGCAATACAGCTCTTTTATGTCTAGGCGTTTATCAATGTCATAGATGATAGAAATATGTTCGGGTATTTATCATAGTAGTATAGGAATTTGTTCGGGTATTTATCATAGACTGTTGTATGTATTTCAGCCAATCACAATGACACTATGGAGGTGGACGGAACAGTTGAGATTCCAGGCAACCGGGCGACAGTGCTACGTGGACACGAGTCGGAGGTCTTCATTTGTGCGTGGAATCCGACCAACGACCTCCTGGCTTCAGGGTCAGTCGCCAGTAGACCTGCTTATATTATCAATAATCGTCTTCAGTTGTCTCCCATGGATTGTTATTTTCCTGTCGTATATCTTCAAATATAGTATTGTTGTTAAAACATTGACTCCAAATTTCTGAAATTAAGAAATAATTGTAATATATGCATCCTATCTTTAAGCTTGGTAAAGCAGTTAAATATTTGATTAATATTCAGAATTTTGTGAAGATATTTTTACCGATTTATTCAGATAATGGAGACTTAGGACAAATCTCATTCACTTTGATTCCACTGTAACATAGAAATGTCTGTTATGATATTTGTCATGTTAATAATAATAATAATAATAATACTCTTATATAACACCTAATATCCATGTTAATACTGACAAGGCGGGTGGTAGCGCAGTAGTAGAATGTTGGACTTCGGAGGCAAAGGTTCCAGGTTCAAATCCCGCCCCGGGGGCCCTGCATCAATGTTCGCAAAAGTTACCTTTCTGACGCGATATTGATAGGATGCAATGTCTGAGTGGCAATGCAGTTATCATCCTTGGTCTTGTCAGTACCAGCCGGTGCTCGCAGGTTTACTGCAACATTCATCGCTACGGATGTTGCGGATTTCCTCCTGCTCTAAACTGACAAGTCGTGATATAAGTGAAAGAATCTTGAAAGCGACTCTAAACCCCAATTCAAAAATAATATAATAATAATGACAACATTATAAAATGTTATGTATATTTCGTATGCTATGTAAAATTGCTTGCAGTTCCGTGCATTATCGGCGTTCTTTATGATCAGGTCTGGAGATTCCACTGCTCGCATCTGGAACATGAACGACAACAGTAATAACGCTAACCAGTTGGTGCTGCGACACTGCATACAGAAAGGCGGCACAGAGGTCCCTAGTAACAAGGATGTCACGTCTCTGGACTGGAACGTACGTACACATCTATCACGTGGTCTGCCGCGTGTACAGAACGCACCATCATATACCCTGCAGTCCAGACACCCCGTTTATGTTGTCAGTGGGAAGAAAAACATTAATAATAAGTCATTTATGTTTTCCGTAGTCATTAGTATTGAGTTGCTGTGATAATAATTTACGTTAAATTTGTAAATTAAGGTATTTTAATAAATTTCACTACAGAAAACGAACGTATTTTAACTATTTTATATGTCCATTTGTATAGTGGCAAACTCCACACTAGAATTTAACTGGGTTTACAGGCATTGAGATATGTTATTGAGATATATTAATTAAATCATAATATGACAATACCAGCTACAGAATATTGGGCCATAGTTTTGCCTTGCATCATGTCTGATTTTCAATTTCAGTGTGATGGTACCTTACTAGCAACAGGGTCTTATGATGGCTATGCTAGAATATGGAGTACGGATGGTAAGGCAACACATCGTATTGATTATACCTGGAATAGCTCAAATAACGGTCATCCCTAATTAAAAGTATAGAGGATTTATAATCCATTCTTGATTAAGGCATCCTCAGCTAACGACCGGCACTATTTTCGAATCATTCTGCTCTGACCTGAATCGAAGTCTTTACCGCTTAAAGCATATTACTTCCTTCTTGCAATTCTTTTCTGCACAAAAGCCCATTGTTGTTTTCCAATATATAGGATTTTCCCTGGATTTGGCCAGTGAAGCTGAACATGCATGCTTCTGTCAGTAAGCGCAAATAATAGTTATCTAAAAGTAGAGCAGGCAGTCTGAGCTCTGCAAATACCAGCCATCCTCTGGGTCATGCTGAGTGGGTTTCATGGTGGGTAAGCCTTGACAATAGGGTATTGTACACCCATATTCAAGTCTGGTCTTATTCCACACTGTGCTGCGTGGACTATCCCGCATAGGTCCTGCTTATTGGGATTATTTTATCTATTTTTGGAAAGAGCATTAACAATAAAGCACATTAGCAAAAATGTCCAACCTATTTTATCTATTTTTGGAAAGAGCATTAGCAATAAAGCACATTAGCAAAAATGTCCAACCTATTTTATCTATTTTAAAAAATGAATCATTAGCAAATATCTCCTGCCAAATAAAAAATATAATAGATATTCCTCTGATAGGTGAGGTATATGTAGGTACAACTGACATTAAAGAAATTTGTTAAGTTGTATAACATAAAATGAATCTGTAATAATTACACCTCTTGCAATTTCTGCATTTCATTTGAAAATGATGTCAATATCATGTTTATTTTTTATTAGTACATTCTTCATAGAATTTGCTTTCATGTACCAAATTGGTTATCTGTTACATTGAGTCATAGTTGCTTACCTAAGCAGCGATTGCGATTAATCCATCGTAGGTTGTACTTGATGTTGTTGACGAGCACAAATGACGATACCTGTGCAGGCTAGAGCTGCAGACAGTCTACGTTGTGGGATGCGGCTATTGCTGTATCTGATGTACTATTAATAGTAGTCGCCGTGATTAAGCAATGTGGATCTCTTGACTATCTCTGATGCTGAGGCAATTTTATTCTGATACAAGAAAATGCTGTTGAATTTGTTTGTATGTTATTTTTTCAAGTTAAATGTTCGCTGTTTTTGTTCTTTTCAGGCCGCTTAGTGAATACATTAGGGCAGCATAAAGGGCCCATCTTTGCTCTAAAGTGGAATAAAAGAGGAAACTATATTTTAAGTGCGGGAGTAGACAAGGTGAGCTTATAAATTTAGGCTGTGTATAAGTAAATTAAGACCCAGAGAACGGCCATCCAGGGCCTGGTTGTGGTGACGCATTTAAGGAATTGATGATGGAGGACTACTGATGTCCCCGTGGCTTTAATGTGTGTTTTTGTTTTGTGTACTGATGTGAACGGCGGGCCGGCTGCCAACATTATGGAAGTGTTTGCACCCAAGTCCTATGATTATATCTTCATTACCACTAAACATCCACTCTTCTGGAATGTCGGCCTCTTTGAACATGGCAAGACTCCAGCCTATGTTTTGTGTTCATACTTCTCCTGTCTGGTATTTTGGGTTTGAAATCCTCATCCACATCTGTCTTTCATGAAAATAGTTTGGAGGGGGGGGGGGAACACACCCTCCCATTTTGGCTCCAAGCCCCTAAACTCCAGGCATGGCTGCATGTTTGTGTGGAAGCTATGAGCTATTTCCAGAAACTATGGCCAGTTTATTGTGCAGTTGGGAGACCAAATAGCTATAGTCTGTTCCAGGGTATGTGGATACTGCAGTGTAAAGTGAATTGTCTACCATTCCTCTTCTTATGTTCCCAGTGTGCGCCTGTAGACTAGACTATCCATTGTCTCAGAGGGTGACAGTTTAAATATAAATTAAATTGATTGGTATTATATTTATATGAAAGGAGCCACTGAAATTCTTGTTCTCCAGTAATCTAGACTTGCTTATCAGGGTCCAGTTCCACAATGCTCTTGTAGCGCTACAATAGATGTAGCCTGCAACTATTGTAGCCTACAAGAGCATCATGCAACTGGACCCAGGGCTCAATTTAGCGACTAATTTGGGAGCCATATCGACCTAATTTTCCATTGGGTGACCAGTATTTCACGTATTTTAAGTGTTTCTGGTTCTTCGGGAGGCAAATGGCTCCTTGGAAAATGTTCTAACTTTCAGGCCTGCTTATCTGATCTAGGGTGCTATTTTGAATAGGAGTTTTGTGGTGAGAACAAGGTGTGACACAGACTACCTGTAGCCGTGTTTACCACAGCCACTAGGATGACCTTTCTGCAGGTCAATCTAGGTTAAATGTGTGCTGCCTATCCCTTCACTGGTGTGGTAGAGGCCACTGTGAATTGTTGGTGTTTTTTATAGCTCTGTTGGAGCTGTTAGGTTTACAAACACAATCATGGAATACATGTAGTGTCTTGTTGGTAGTACTGTTTCCTAAGTAACAGGGTATAGTTTTAGATGTGTTGCACAAGATTAATGGTTGTGTTTGGGTGAACGTTTCCAGCAGCATTGTTAAGAAACGAAATCAATCAATCGATCAATCATAACATTGTATTTTAGATTATGTTACTTGTACTTGTAAGTTATCATGAGTAGAAATTTACAAATACAATTGATCACTCAACAGTGCTTTGCGTTCATGAAGGTCATATTCTCAATATTTTTATTAAGTTTGAACTGCACTGCCTTTTTGCCATTATACATAATAATCAGTCTATCCATCATTGATCATGAAAGATTCCCGCTGTGACGTAAAACGAAAATTCACTCACTCACTCACATCATTGATCATCACAGATTTTTCTTTCTTTTAAATCATTAATTTCCACAAATGTGCAGGCTAGAGTTTCAGACAGTGACTTGGTCATTGAATGAGGCTATTGCATATCTGATGTTGATTTGGAAGCATTCAACTGTTGCAGTATTGATATTTATCGTCTAATAGAAAGTTGAATATGTACATCCTGCATTTAGGGAAATTCTCTATGTATTAAACTCGCTGAAGCTCGTCAAATACAAAGATTATCCCTAAGTGCAGGATATAGACGATATCTAAAGACACTCAGTTAATAATCTATATTTATCACAAATACTGGTATAATTTTGCATTCATTTTGATGAAACCTAACAATACTTTGACGTAGCCTTTGCTTACGCAATCAGTGTTTGTTTATGTCACTATGCATATGACATTATTTTATATTGCTTATTATATTAGACTTAGAAATGGATTGGGAGGTTGAATCTAAACTGTGAAAAGTAAATGACGTCAAGACTTAACAGTGGTATTAATTGAAATGTATTTCACAAGATGAAGATATAGAATTATTTATGTTAATGCTATCTAATTAACATCCTGCTGTTAATATTATTGTTGGGCATGTTTTTCAGACAACGATTATTTGGGATGCTAGCTCTGGGAATAGCACTCAGCAGTTTGCATTTCATTCAGGTGAGAATCATAATTTTCACATTAGGCCAAGTATATATAGTCAGTGTTCGCCCTATAACACACTGCTCCCAAACTTGTTTTCTTTTTACTGGAATAATAATGTATCACTATGGCAACCATGCATTTTGAGCAAAATAAATGTGCACATTATTATTATTGTCATAATTTCTTTGTTACTTCTGTTAAACTGCTGAAAGCAAATGACTAGTTGCATTACGTAGCCTGGTGTCCACTGTTACGAAAATATTATTTCATATTTGCTAAAATTTACACACAAAAAACGAACATTTTAAGACAAAATTGTTTCTTACATTATATATCTAAAATATTCGAAATTTAAAAATCCATGTTAACAGAATCTTCAACTATTTAAATGGAAATTCTTTTGCGGATATTCACTGATTTATTTGTCCAGGGGTCCATTTATTTGCACTGGACGTGGCGTGTGCAGTACTGCAGCCCACAGAACCTCGTGCTAGTTTTCTGCTGAAATTACAATGTTAAATATTTAAAAAATAATTAATTTATAATATATATTTTTAAAGTTTATCATGATTTTTGGTTTGCTATATTATCTTGTATGGGTCAGAAATGAAAATGTGTTCACAGCCAAGGGGAGATAATCCAGATCTATTCTAGTCGAAATTCTTCCAAACTGACTGACTGTGGATTGATTATTTTTCCAGCTCCTGCGTTGGACGTAGACTGGCAGAGTAATACCAGCTTTGCCTCCTGCTCCACGGACCAGTGTATTCACGTCTGTCGACTGGGACTGGACAGGCCAACAAAGACATTCCAAGGACACACAGTAAGTACCTGGCCCCAACGTTTTTGAGTACAAACTGATGCTCAACTCGAGGTTTTGTTCACAAATCCCCGTAAAAAAATTTGAGCTTGAGCATGAAATAGTACTCAAAATGTTTTGTAATCGGTGATTCAGATGGGCATCGGTCATTGACCGATACATTTCCTGTACGACCGATTGTTTGTCTGTGTCACACGTCATATGAACTGAGAAAATAATCTAATATTTCTAGTCAAGTAGACCACTTACAAGTGATGTGCACAAACATTCTGGACAAATTAGTATATCAGTACATTTGTAAAGTGTCAAAATTGAAATGATAATTTTGTCAATCTGTGGGAAATAGTGTGCAAGTGGCACAGAGAGGTTTGCTATTGTCTGCCCGCTGCTGGAAGTGAAAGGGGCTTTAGCGCACAATATTAGTGCTAGTTCCTTCTAGAAATAGACTGCATCCACACATGTGTATCAAAATTTGACGTTCAATTTTCTTTGAAAATTTGGTGCAGTAAGAAGCGGCTGCTCTTTTTACCTTAAGTCTTGAGGAGTGAAGTGAACTGACGCCAGAACTTGTAATAATATTATTATCTGATAGCACTGAAAAGTATTTTGTTGTTTCCTATTTTGAGCCACTGACTTATTGATTCTTGCCAGTGACTTTACTAAGTTTTGGGTACCAAGCCATTGACCTAGTCCTATACGTAGCTTTGTGTGTCAAAATCACTGGTAATGCCCTGAGCTTTTTGAGAGTGATTTCATGCTCAACTCATGTCTTGTATTAGGATTTCAGTACAAAATATGAGTTGAGCATGAAATCGTGCTCATTTTTGGTGTGTAACTTATACATGGTATGTAGAATCAATGCAAAACATGAGTTGAGCATGAAATCGTGTTCAAAAATGTTCCGTAACTTTGGAGTCTGGTTGATGTAGGATTGAGGATTTATGTTTGATTTATGTTTGAGCACTGACGATGACAACTTGGTAGCCGTACAGAATCTCTGTGATGATACCAGCTTGGATGTTCCTGATGGTGTGACAGTTTTAACCATCTATAGTGCTAATGACTTCGGTTAATTAGATCTAGCAGATCTTTTGTGGCTATGGTTATGCATGTTGAGGAATTGTGACTGACATAAATTAATATAATTTACAGTCGGAGCAGAACAGAACAGAACCTATATATTGCTCGGGCTGGAGAGAAAAGTCGTTATGTTAGCCGGTACAAAAAAACAACAACATGTTTTACAATGACTTGACATGGTTAACCGGATAATTTACATTGATGTACATCAACCTGGATGTTAGGAATTGTTGTGAGGATTGTCACCACTGTATGGTTTTCTCTGTGTATTTAAATCTATTCAAGCAACTATCCTACAATTTATTATAAAGGGTTAAAAAATAATAATATCATATTTAGTGTTTTTTATATTTTTATCCCACGATTTTCTATGCAAAAACCATTGGGACATTGCCCAATATATTTGTGTAGTCAAATCAAGTGTACATACATACTTTCTTGGCTGCATTCATTCTGAAATGCATTTCTCTACGAAGTGCTACATAGCGCTACAGTAACCGTACAGCTAGCACAGAGTAGTGCATTTTAGCCCGTAGTGTTATGTAGGAAATGCTAGGAAAACCCAAAGCATGAAGCGAATGGACTGCATGCGCAAACCAATTTGGTGCTTTTTTCCTACAAATCGTTCAGCCAGCCACTACTTTGTAGAAAAGTTGCGTAGTGTAGGTACATGTATTGCAGCCTGAACGCAGCCCAGTAAAACTACATTTAACATTCGAATATGTCAATAAGCCGTAATTGTATGCCATTTAAGTGGAATTTGAGTCATAATGTTGTTTTTGAGAGTCATTTTGACTCCCTAATACCCTATTCCTGATGTGACCTAAAACAATAATTCACTCCGCCCTCATCCCCAAGGGAATACCCAGCCACTGCACCAGTGTGTGCTCCTGGTCATCACTCCTGGTCATCACTCCTGGTCATCACTACATTGTTGTTTCAGAATGAGGTGAACGCTATCAAGTGGGATCCACAGGGACAACTCTTGGCCTCTTGTTCAGATGACATGACTTTGAAGGTGAGCACTTGGGAGGTCAATTGGAGGATATCTCAGTGAGACTTCAGGTGACCTGAGTGTATAGTCATATTTACATGCTAGAAGTTTCTTTATAACTTATAAGTTTAGTGCAATGATGAAAACTATCAATTTAGCATTAGAGGTAAAATCCTCATCCAAAACGAGCCCATTGAATTTACCCACAAAAGAATTTAAAATAATAAAAAGGGTCTAT
>JAUTBT010030182.1:0-38317 GCA_032361225.1 Lepetodrilus schrolli | reverse complement strand
TACTACTACTACTACTACTACTACTACTACTACTACTATTACTACTACTACTACTACTAATAATAATAATAATAATAATAAAATATGGATTTGTAAAGTCATATTTCCATGGTGAAATTGCTCAACAGCATTCAGGAAAATCACCTGGGCCCCATTCCACAGAACAATCATAGCACTACAAGAGTAGTAACATCATATAGACATACAGGAGTGATGACTCTCGTAATGCTATGATGGCTCTGTGGAATAGGAGCCAGGTCATTTGATCTTGATACTAAATTCCAATATAAGTCTGGATAATCATAGATGAAAATATATCAGAATTACAAGTGTTCAAACAAAAATAACATAATTTTCTTTAGTAAGTATATTTCATAAAACATTCTTGATGAATGTGCGAGACCCACCTTTTTATCTGTTTCTCGATGTCCCTGATTTCTTCGTCTACAGCTGTGTCCTCATTCTTACGTTTCTGCTCAAAGTCTGTCATCTCCGCATAGACCAATGACTTGACTTTCACCTGGGAACATTAAGACCATCTGGATGTTTAGCCCCTTGAAAGCACCTCACGACATCATTGACAGCAAGTTGATATATGCATACTGAACACTACCCTGATGCTAACACAGATAACACCTATAAGAGTTTGAAACTCACTACGAAATTAACTCACCACAAATTTTCAATCATAAAGAATAGCATTTTATGAATGACTATTATAATTTTCGGAAATATTCTTGGTGAATTTATTTATCTGCTGGTTCTGGATGTCATTGAGTTGGAAACTCACTAGAAAATTCACTTACTATACTAAGTAGCTAAATTTTCAATGGAAAGAAGAACACCTACTCTAGGACGAAAGATACCATAAAAGATCCCAGTTTATGGACAAAATAGCAGGCAAAACTATTCTGAATTCAAACTATCAGAGGGTTCAACATAACAGATGCATTACAGTAACCGAGGTTCAGTAAGGGTGTTTGCCACTTCCACAGCATCACGGAGACATCGACTACAGTCCAGGGTCCCATTCCACAGAACAATCATAGCGCTACGAGAGTCGTAACTACTACATGTTTATATGATGTTACGAGTCTCGTAGCACTACGATTGTTCTGTGGAACGGGGACCAGCTCACTGTAGGTGGCACTCACCAATTGTTCACTGTTGATCTTCTCACGGCGGTATGCACACATCCTCTTCCACACAGCTGGCTCCAGACCCTCTGGCATATTGCTCTCCCGGTCCATCTCATCCAGCGATCCGTCGATTGCAGTCTTGGTCTGAGCATTCTGCCTGGCCGTGGAAGGCCGCTCGGCAAACGGATTCATGGAGTTGGGGTCGATGAGCGGGGTGTCTGCTCCTTTGAACTTGTGACCTCTGAAAGGAACGCATATGCAAGTCGGCTTAGGAATTGTGCTATGGTTGTCTAAACAACTTGGCATTTGGCATGCACCTTTGTTGAATGCATGTCAATGCAGAGAAATAGGTGTACAAATATTTGTCCAATTGACAAATATCAATATGATCAATCTAATAATGGGGTCATTTTCTTAGAACCATGAAAAAAAATAAAAAGTTATGACCAAATAGTAATACGATTCCGTGTGCTACTGTATAGTTTAAATAATGCACTGACCTTGTCCACAAGACGATCACATGCCTTCTATTACAATAACCTACCTTGGTCTCTTCTTGAACAGCTTGTAGAGCTGGTCTTGCATGATTGGAGACACGTCGCTGAACTCGCGTTTGAAGGAGCGATCCAGCACCTTGTCCTCAGCCACCAGGATGTCGTATTCATCCTTGAATCTCAGCAGGTTCTTTGTGGCCTCATTGGCAGCTTCATTGGTCAGATGCTGTGAAGAGGAAAAACAACAATGCAAATAATTCTGGTAGCAAATAAAATAATGAAAGAATGTGGTCACAATAAAAAATATAATGGATGACATAATAATACGTCTAGTGTTTGAAGTTGCATGGTCTCCATAGGAAAGAATCCAGGGTATTTTAAGAATAATAATTATGGACAAGAGCCTTATGTACAACATACTAGTTCTGGAAACAGCATGATCTTCACTAGCCAAGACCAATATGTTTTTAAGCATTAAATGCTGGAGACACAAGAGCTATACTGATGATATTTAACCTCTGATGGTTAAAACTGTATTGAGTGAAGAATATCGCTGATATTGCCATAAGAAAAATGTTGATATTACCTCAAGAATAATTATGATATAAGCTTAAGAATAATACTGATATTTTCTATAATGCTGATAGTATAAGAATAATGCTGGTATTGCTTTAAGAATACTGCTGATATTTTCCTAAAAGAAATACAATTACAGATTAAGTTGTCGTTTTGGACCGTATTGGATATAAACATTCAAAGTACATGCACTTAGCATACATATAGTAACTTTCTAATTCTGATATTATAAGAATGTTGCTGGCATTGCTTTAACAATAATTCTGATATAATAAGAAAAATGCTGATATTGCCATATTATGACCCAGCAGGAAGCCACTACTGGAGGCAGTGGGAGGCAGTGGGTTGTCCTGACCTTGATCTGCTTCTTGTGCTGCTGCAGTCTGACCAGCTCTCTCTCTCTAACCTCAAGCTCCTCACCCTTCAGCAGTGCGTAGCGCAGTCTCAGGATCTTCAGGTCCTCCTGGAGAGGGCAAGGAACATTGCAATGACATGATACGGAGGGCAAGGAATACAACCATGACATGACATGGAGAGCAAGGAACACTGCCATGACATGACATGGATGGCAAGGAATACACCCATGACATAACATGACATGGAGGGCAAGGAATACAACAACCATGACATGACATGGAGAGCAAGGAATACAACCATAATATGACATGACATGGATGGCAAGGTATACACCCTTGACATGACATAACATGGATGGTAAGGAATACAACCATGACATGACATGACAATCATGGCAAGGAACAATGCCATGACATGACATGGAGGACAAGAAATACACCCATGACATGACATTGGTGCTATGTATAAAAAGCTAGTTGTATGCAGGGGCTGCAAATATCATGACCCTGGACAGCAAGAAACACAACCATAGCATGGCATGGCATGGCATGGGCACTATATACATACTGTATGTTACTTGTAATCAGAGGCATCAAACAGGCAGGATCTTTTGGTATTCCTCGACAGAAAGCGTGACAACGATGAGATGAACACTATGCGTAATTGGGTAGCCATAAACATGGACAGCAAATGTATTCTCAGCTGACTGACCTGGTAGATGACCATCATGACCTTGATTTTCTTGTGGAACAAGGCGTTGAGGGTCTCGTCGTATGTGGCCATTCCATCCTGTATCACAGACTGCAGCTTACGTAGCTCTGTCTCCAGTTGCTGAAAGCATGGCAAGAAAAAGGATTGACATTTGTAATTCCTAACATGAATAAATGAATTAGTGATTTTTGTCGCAGCAGGAATATTTCACCCATACACAACAATTTCTAACAATATTTAATGGAACAGTATTTAGTAGAATTATTTCTCATCTTGATCAAGTGTGCCTAAAAGACTTTTCTTATTTTATATACAGGGCCTTGTATATGTGTAGCAATGGGAAATACTTAGAAATGTGCAGCTTCATGAAATCTTTAGTCCTATTGCTGCTGTAGGCAATTGGAGATGTCTTGTGTAGAAGTGTTATGGTTAATTTAGCAGGGAGATTGAAAAGCTATTCAAGAATGATTCTAGGAGAACATCTATGACATCCAGAGTCCAGTTCCGCAGGACTCCTAACTGTTAACTTGGAGTTCAAACTCTCGCAGCACTACGATCGTTCTGTGGAATCAGCCCCAGGAGACTGTATTGTTTGTCACCAGTAGGAACTCCAGACAATTCTACACCCATCTCCCATCAAACCTTAGTTACTATACAGAAGTCGGTGCACAGTATAGCAGTCACTTCAGTGAGACCCACACACACCTTCCTGTACTTGTCTCTCTCCTCCTGTCGATCCTGTACTTTCTTAATGTAATCCGCCACCAACTTCTTCTCATCCTCTGACCAGTCGTCCTCTGCCTTGCTGGTCATGAACTGAGGTTTGGGGATGTCCTGTAACATACAAGTCATCAATACAATACCACTCTGTTCCTGTTACATTCCTACCACATTCCTATGCTAACATGTTACCACACATATGTCAGGATTCCTAATTCATTCCTACTCCATTTCTGCTCTAATACTACTCCAACATGTCACTGTGATTCCTACTCCATTCCTGCTTCATACCTGTGGCATTCCTACTACATTCCTACAACATTTCAGTGTACATACAAGTCATGATTCCTACTACATTCCTCCTTCATTCCGGCTGCATTCCTATTATATTCCTACAACATTTCAACGTCCTTGCTTGTATAAGGTATAATTCCAATTCGATTCGTGCTTCTGTGACAGTATTCTCCTATGTATTATATGTAAACTCATACTCTTCCTGCTACAACAAGTCAATGTACATTATGAAATACTAGCAACCATTGTGGAATGTTATCTAGTATCTATGTCCAATCCACACACTCAGTGCCCAAACATTTCAAGTTGTCTGAAAACACCTATTGGTCACTCTTACCAAAGCTGACATCACCAACCTTTTTGAGTTCGTCTTCCTTCTTGATCTCCAACACCCCACCCATCATCATGTCCAGCGCCCTGTCACGTGCATTATCTCCCCTTTCCCTGGCCAGACGTTCCTCCTCAACTTTCTTCAATTCCTCCACCTGTTTGCGCTGCTCAGCTGTCAGGTATTTCTCCACCTTCACCTGCAAATTCAACAGTTCCAATGTCATCAACTTTCTGTGTAAATTATCTTGGAATACAGTAAAAATCTGCATGTAAGAGCCTGGTTTGTAAGGACCTGTTAAGCTAAGATTGGCCTATTAGACCCCCTTTACATAAGAACCTATTTTAGCCTAAAATCTGAAACATGTTCTTATTTTTAAATTTATTTAGAAATTTGAATCTGATGAAAATAATTTAAAACAAGTTATATCAGGCAATGACATTGAGTGAGATTCCTTTCAATGTCGTGTATTAGATGTATAGATACACATTAACATTACTAATAACTGTAAACGGTTTGTTGTACAGTATCAATATTTTTCAAGCAACAATCACATTGTTTTTACTTAAGAAATTAAGAACATGTTTAAGAACCTATATAGCCTAACTTCCCACTAAGCATCAATTGTATATGAACCTCTTTAGGCTAACTTGAAAAAAAACATGCAGGTTTTTACTTTTATTATAACATTAAAAATTATTCATATCTAAATTTGATGTACCGTGGAGCATTAAGACTCGTTCAGACCTAATGCGGTTACAGCAGCATTTCCCATTGGGGTTTCACCACTACAGATCACTCCTTATAGAAGCACATGAACTGTTCACACTGGAAACCAAGTCGGAAACCATTTTGCAGTCCACCAAAGCAATGGAAAGCCGCTCTGGCTGCTGCACGTGTCACGTCTGAACAAGTCTTTATGAGTGTATGTCCTCTTCCTGTGTACTAGCATTGTAGCAGGATCCATCTCAATCCTGGGAATCGAACATGAGTCTGAATGCGAGTCCGACACTCTACCAATTCAGCCAAAGAGGTAACCCTGCAGGCCTAGTCCAGTAGGAGAATTAATATCACATTTGGTTACATTCTCCCCTACCAATCGGTCGCTTGAGGTACTTATCCATCTACTTTTAACAGACCAGGACCAGAGATTACAAAACCTTTTTGAGTATGATTTCATGCTCAAGATTTGGACACAAATCCACATATAAAATTGGAGCTTGAGCATGAAATCAGACTCAAAAAGTTTCATAATCTCAGGGACAGGTACCTAGGAATAGCCCACAAGAAATAGTTTGAATATACATTGGGCTGCACAACGATGATCTTGAATACACATTGGGTGGCTTTTCATATGGGTATACTCACACATATTAGCACATTAAGTGAGTATACAGACCTCGCTATCATCCACAGTCAGCAACATCTCTGTCTTTTCCAGGACGCCCATCTCGTATTCCACCAGCTCCTCCACGGTGTCAAGGTCGTCCATGATCTTCACGATCCGCTTGTTCTTGTCCTTGATCTTGGCGATCTCCTGCTCTTTCTTGGAGTAAACTTCGTCAAACTCCTTGTTGAATATCATCTTGATCCGGGCGATAGCATCCTGTCAGAAGAAAGGACACAGTTTTGAGAATAACCATTTGACCATATTAATTTTTACACAATTCAGGGGCCATGTTCATGAAGCTATCGAATATGTAATATATATATATATATCATTCAGCCGTAGTGGAGGAAAGTTTGACTATTTTAGTGATCAAGTATTCCTTCACGAAGGCTTAACGATGTCATTAAGAATATGATAGCTTCGTGAACATGGCACCTGAATAGTTAGTCACTCCTAAGATCACTGGCTGTTCTTTTTTTACTGAAGGATAATCAAGCCTAAGGTCACTGTATTGTTAACAAATTTACTGAATGTTTCTTTTAGTAATGATGTACAATTCTGAAAAACATAACTTACCTGTAGAAGTACAATCTGTGCAATCTTCTGTTCTCGAGTGTGCAGTTCAAACTGGCTGTAAAACAAGTCACTATCGCCTCCAAATTGAGCACCTGTGAAGAAACGCTGTCATCATTAATCAGTCATACAGTTGGTATAGCCATCCCATGGCTTGATACAGAGCATGTTATCCAGGCCACCAAATAGGCCATTTGTTCCATGTGCTACTACATGGAAGGCACAGCCATACAGTGCAGGTGGGGCAACTTGTCAAGTTTAAGATCAATGTAGAGATCTGGCTGCGAGATTATGGAAATTTTGAGGAATAATATTTCATGCTCAAGCTCAAATTTTATATGGAGAATTGTGAACAAAACTTAAGAGTTGAGCATGAAATTGTACTTTTAAAAAAAGCTCGAAGTCTGGTGTAATCTGTCAAGACTGAAACTATGACACTATGGAGATAATTGGAGACATTTGAAGCCAATACACTATATAGAGGTCTCAGGTGATCATAGCCAGGGCACTGTGTAGAGATCATAGTTAGGGAACTGTAGAGATGAGCATAGAGCACTGTGTAGAGATGATCATAGCCAGAGCATTGTGTAGAGATGATCATAGCCAGGGCACTGTGTAGAGATGATCATAGCCAGGGCACTGTGTAGAGATGTTCATTGCCCTGTGTAGAGATGATCATAGCCAGGGCACTGTGTAGAGATGATCATTGCCCTGTGTAGAGATGATCATAGCCAGGGCACTGTGTAGAGATGATAATTGCCCTGTGTAGAGATGATCATTGCCCTGTGTAGAGATGATCATAGCCAGGGCATTGTGTAGAGATGATCATAGCCAGGCCACTGTGTAGAGATATGAGTGGAATGCAAACCTGGGAACAGGAATAATTTAAGCCTAAAGGACTCACCTAGACTCCCAGTGGTAGAGGGCAGTTCCTTGGAGTCATCCTCCCCTTCCTCCCCCTCAGCCAGATCTTCTTCCTACAGGTGGACATTGGTCAGTGAGTGGTCAGTGAATGGTCAATTACACATGTCATATACATGGTGGTTCGGTCACGTACCACAAATTTAGGAATTTACAAGTCGCTCTGGAGTGAATATCGACTAGCTTATCCGACAGTAATTAATACAGATTATAACACTTTTACTAACGAGTGAGTGAGTGAGACGATGTATTGAAAAAATGAAAGAACAACTTGAGTCTTTGCATTGGTAATATCTGGTAATGGAATAACAATAACAAAAAAAAGCACTATTTAATATATAATGTCAAGTAGTAATCACAGTAGACCAGTCTTCTCTCATATTTTATTAGACTCTATCAACTAATCGGTACTCACTGCAAGCACACGGGTAACATTTATGGAATCAGGTTACTAAGAAAACGAAAGTACATGAAAGAAATGCCACTGAGCACTCTGGCAATAATACTTTTAATTGATTTCACACATAGGGTCACTCTTGTGGTAAGACACTGGTGGTTCGTACCATGGGCTGAGAGTAGTGTTAGACATTGTTTCAAATGTGACAGTGATTCATGCCATACTTTCAATAAAAATTATGAGTCTTGTTGTTTGTGCACATGAGTTGGGTGATACAGGGGTCAATTAGGCAATGATGCCAATACAGATTTAACGTGAATATAATAAGTAATAAACCAAAAGTGAATAATTCCTTACTATATAAAAATATGAATACCATCTAAATTAATAGTGAAGAAAATTTAAGCATCAAAAGGAAGCATGCACATAAATTCCTGTTGAAGAAGGAATAAGAAGAATAAACAAAGAAACAACAGTTATTGTAAATCTTTATAACTAACTGTGTACATGCACTTTTTTCTCTCATATCAATTCAGAATAACAAACATACATTACTGTGAATGTTCACTAACTCAAACAATTGTGAAACAAAAGTATATACTCACGGAAAATTTTTCCTGTGCATACACAAAACATGAAATGCTTAAATGAGTAACTAAACATAAATTCAAAGTTATACACAATGTGTTTTAATGCTGAAAGCAGGGTAGCGTTCCATTGACCTGTGTTAAGTGTTCGGAGTACTCTGAACAGACAATTTTGTCAATGGAACGCCTCACACACTGTGCGGTCTGTACTCGCTGGCGAGGTAGTGCAGACTGCAACAGGAAAAGTACAGTGACGTCACTACATCATAAGCAACTCTTTGCCGCCATCTTGCTTGTGTGAGACGTGTACGAGTCATTCCTTTCATTCAGTACACCATACTGGAGTGATGTCACATGTCTGTCTGAGAACACCTCATGCAGCTCAAAGGAACGCCACCTAGGACTTCATGGATGCATTATTATTGCAATGACGTTTGGATTTTAATGAACACCTAACATGGAAACAGATGTGGTAGTTGGATGTGATTCACAACGTCATTATCTGGTATGTCCATCTCTAGATTCAATAGACCTCAGACAATGATGTCTCATTGACAACACTATAGACACTGAACAAATGTTTGTGGGATGTCGTTCCAAATTTGGAGGATCCTGTTTTCCAATTCCTCCAAAGTCTGCAGTGGATGACATAAACGTCTTAGACATCGTTAATTTTGACTGATGTGCAGTCACGCCATAGCCATTGTTGACATTGTCTGCACCATGCAAACCTCGCGTTACGGTGAAGTTGCTGCAGAATTTGATGCATAGTAGGTCACCTTGCCCTTATGCCATTTTCAAGTAACCCGTTCAGGACAGTTCTGCCAGATATATCCGGCTTAGACCAGGTATCAGCCTTGCTGTCAATGATGCAGGTTGGAAGCGGTGACACAAGTGCATTAACACAATATGACGGTCTTTTCGCACAGTCGTGAGGCGTGAGTGAATTATTGTTAATTTATTTTATGTCACAGTGGGAATTTTTCACCCATAGGTGGCAAATGTTACTTATGGACGACCACTTCTGGGTATATCTCTATTTGTATTGCTAGGAAACACCTCCACCAAGCACCCATTGTGTTTCTATGGACACCAAATATCGTTATAATGGCTGTATGAACCATTCCAGTCTGCACCATACCAACTGCACGTAAACACTCTTCTTCTGTCCTACGAGGCATCTTTTATATTTTATATGATAATTTCATGTAATTAGTTAAACCTCCAATATTCAATGTTCAATGTGCGAATATAAATCAAAACATGCATAAAACACGTTTCATGTGCATAAAGTGAACATTCTTTTCATAATATATTGTAGTACATGAGGGGTATCATTTGTACTAAATATCCATCCTGTATAATGTTCCTGATATAGTCTCCATCTGACTATACCCATTTATAAAATGTCTCTTATAGTCAGTAGGGAAGACTAGAGCAATCTCGAGGTAGTTGTTGGGGGTCACCATTTTATTTCAAAGCTTTCAACGATGTACTGTGACATGCCATATTCAATGCGTTATGAAGAAATAAATAATAAAAGCTAATAATAAATAGGATATTTCATGTTTCTAGAGAAATAGTATGTATCTCTCATCTCGAGATGTGGGAAAATATCTCCTTTCTCTTGTCACTTGATGAGAGATACATGCTATTTCACTAGACATGAAATATCCTCTATTTATTGCCCCAGTGTGCTGTTATAAGAAGTGACGTATACAACGGATACATACTAGTATGTACATAACACTGCTGACAATGAATTGACGTTGTAGATGCATTGTGACATCACAGAGGTTATGTCACAAATATGCCTATCTTGGCATAGAATCTGATTACCTTTGATGATCAAAAGCATGTTGATGTTAACCCTACTTCTGGGGCAATAAGTAGGATATTACACGATGTTCTATTCAATATCAACTTTATATCCCTCATGAAACAATATAAGTTGTCATTTCGTCATGAGGGGTGTACGAAATGATGGTACATCATTCCATATACCCCGAGGGA
Organism: Lepetodrilus schrolli; assembly: GCA_032361225.1. Taxonomy (NCBI): domain Eukaryota; kingdom Metazoa; phylum Mollusca; class Gastropoda; order Lepetellida; family Lepetodrilidae; genus Lepetodrilus; species Lepetodrilus schrolli. The sequence goes on along the minus strand of JAUTBT010030182.1, from coordinate 27,817 downwards.
CGAGTTGACAACAAATTTATCCTACCATCATGTTACTGTATGTGAACACGATGTAAATTCAATCAAAACGTTTGTCTGCCTGGAAAATGTTGTAGGCTAGTTTGGCAGTACTTAAAATGTTGCGACCTCATAGATCACTGTATTGTCATGGCGACTGCCCACGACTCATGTTAAAAAGACATTCTGCATGAATATTCGCTAGTTCGCTTTCTAAAAAGTTATGTAGATATCTATTATAAAACGGTCAGCTTGTAAAAACTCATACACCCCAGAAATCCCACTGGCAACTAATAATGCCATGTGCAGTTACTGTTAGGCCGTTGTCATAGCACCAGGAAATACGTGAATTATTTGTAACTCTCTATGGTGGGGTATATGGAAATTTGTAAAAGTCATGTAAACAGAAGAAACTTGCATTTAAGTTAGGATAATGTTATTTGCACTCGCTGCTGCTCATGCATAAAATGATTACACTTGGGACATAAAGTTGAAGATTGTGTAATAGCCTCTATTTACCAACTGCATTAAAATTTCTAATGTATCTGAAATAATTTAAACACCCAAGTACGGTCTTATTGATGCTTTTCTTAAAAAATCAAACTACAAAGTCAATCAAAGTCGGACATTTATCGGAAGTCGGACACTTTTGCTCTATATTTATAGAATTAACACCACCAGGAATTGAACACACATCGATCTTGTCGAAGCTTTGAACTCATCCACTAAACAGAGTTACCTATAATAATTATAGAATTTTATGGAAAATAATGACAGAAGAATCTCAATAGATGTTTTAAGACGGTATACACATTCGATCTGAAGTCGGACAGTGCTATATATCAGTATGATAGCAAGTCAGAGGTAATTTACCACATAAGGGGTGTCACTGCATTTGATGCCAAACTAATAGTCCAACTTCTGATCGATTGCATCCGACTTGCGATCAAATCAGGGTAGTGTCATATTTCGTCTCCTATTTGATATTTCCGCGCCGTACGCACACAATGACGAGACGGTCCGACTATAACGTGGGTCTGTTCTGGATGCTTCCAGTTTGCTGCAGACTTCACAATCGTTTGACAAGTACAGAGGTTGTCCGACCACAGGCGCTTGTCACAAATATTGGATTTCTGTAATATGTAATAATAGAAAAACAATGTTTTTCTATTATTACGGAAATCCAATATTTGTGACAAACGCCTGTGGTCTGACTTCCAATCACTTTACCCTACTGGTATCTACGTGTACTCTTGGGTCATGCTGTAATACGCGTATCAACCTCCAGTATAAAACTGTTTTTTAAAACAATATTTATCTGAAAACTTCCGGGATTCATGAACAGCCAACTCAATGGCTATCAGAAAATGTCTCGCAAATCATGCTTATAAAACATGCTTACTACAAGACAGGCATGTGAATGTGAACTTGTGAAATACAACTAAAGGTCATTTACCATATCACTAAATGTAGGCTAAACAAGTAAACTGTGAACACTAAGCCGTGAACATCGGGGAACACCATACAACAGGGAACACCATACAACAGTTGAACATGAACAGTAAACAAAATCAATTAGGAATTATTTGTTAACTTACACACTCTGATTCTCCAGATAACGATCTGTATGAATACTTTTAATAAAAAGAAATTAATTATTCATTGCATTAATTAGGGATGGTTACAAGGAAATTACTTCTTTCCAGGGTAGACATCAATTGCACTACTTTTTGCTAGTACCAACATAATCTCTTTTTTTTTAAATGGTACAACACTGTTATAGAAGTATGTGTATACAATGCTGTTATAGAAGTATGTGTATGTACAAGTTCTATTAAATCATCTATATTGCAGTAACTGTAGTCACCACAAAAACTAATAGTAGGTGTGACCTCATGACACTATATTAGTATTATTAAAAAGTAATACTAGCTACCTTTCTTTGCCTTTGACCTTGTTCTACTTCATGTTTCCGAATCTGAAAGAAGAATACTACAGATTGTCTATGCATCTAGTACTACTAATAGGCAGGTTTTCAGAAGAATCTCAAAGTTTGGTTACTTTTGATAGACTACAATTTGGCATCTAGGTAACTGATGATTCAAACAGACGGCAATGAAGGAGTCAAGACTTGGCTGCCTCCAGTTAAGCCATATCAGTTGGCCTCCAGGAAAACTGCCAGAAATTAGCCTCTGATGAAGCTTCTATACATTTGCCTCCAGTGAAGTGCTAAAACAGCCTCCAGTGAAGCTACTAAAGGTTAGCCTCCAATAAATTAGCATCCAGAGAAGATACTAAATGTTAGCCTCCAGTGAAGCTGCTCGAAGTTAGCCTCCAAAAAAGCTACTAAAAGTTGGCCTCCAGTAAAGAAGCCTCCAGAGAAGCTACTAAAGTTAGCCTCTGATGAATCTTCTATATATGCTATCCTCTAGAGAATCTACTAAAAGCCTGTGATAAAGCTACTAGAAGTTTGCCTCTGATAAAGCTACTAGATGTTCACCTCTATTGACACTTCTATATGTTAGCCTCCCAAGGAGCTACTAGAGGTTGGCCTCCAGTAAAGCCTCCAGTGAAGCTGCTATAAGTTAGCCTCTAGGTAAAATATGACTCACCGGGAGTTCTGCGATCTCGATCCTCCGCCTACGACTAATCGTCTCTAGTTCCTCCAGCTGCTTCTCTGTCCTCTCCTTCATAGGAAAGTTGGCCACCTCCAGTGTCGAGTTGAATGCCTGACAACGTTCAAATATTTCTCATTTCATAAATAGAAAAAGAAACTTGAAATAATTTGTTTAGGAATAAGAAGAAATTTCCCTAAACATTACTGCTGCAAAACAAAAACTATTTGTAAAAAGGTACCTGTTGTGATCTTCCCTTGACGTTCATGTCGTCCCAGCATTCCTTCTTGATCATTTCTCTCAGATACATTTTGGCCAGATTATCAAACTCAATCTCTTCCCTCACCTGAGAAGAACACAAGACTTTTAACACTGTGATAGAATACATTATGTAGGACATGAATGATTATTGCTATGATAATCGTTTTAATTGACAGAAACCTGATTATGAGTGGAATATGACAATTGAAACTGAAGTGTTTTTCTTCAATGACATGTACATGCAGTCAGATTTTAATAAATAAAAAAAATGTGTCTTATTTATCTAGCATGTGTCCCCTCTGCATCAATCCTAGACATGAAGTGAGTTGAGGGGTGAAGGGGCTGAACTATTGTTACATAGGATTCTCAGTTTGTCAGTACACATATTGAAATTTGAAGAGCTGAACAGCATCTGTGTGTGTACATGTGTGTGCATGTGAATGAGCCATAGTCCCCTCCCCCTATCAAAAAATAAAGAACAAACAAACAATAAATAAAAGATAAAAATTTTAATTAAAATGTAAAGGGGATAGTAACAAGCAACCTGAATTCTCTAGAGCTGCATGTAGGGATCTATCATAATGGACTCACCCGTATAACCTCTGCCTCCCCCATTGCCTGTAACTTGGTCTGCTCCTCCACATCCAGGTCAAACTCATGTCTCCCTAGCTTCTCTATCTCTGGCTGGCGGTCATTGTCAGCAATCATCTCCTGGATCTGGAATCACAGTCGACATGGATGGCATCAGCACTGTATTGTGTGAACATCAGTACATCATCACTTTATTGTGTGAACATCAGTACATCAGCACTTTATTGTGTGAACATCAGTACATCATCACTGTATTGTGTTAACATCAGTACATTATCACTGTATTGTTTGAACATCAATACATCATCACTGTATTGTGTGAACATCAGTACATCATCACTGTATTGTGTGAACATCAGTACATCATCACCGGAACTTGTTAGATTCTGGGATTGTTCTAAAAGTAGACCTGACCTACTTATGGGCCCATTCTTGGTACAGAACCCAGAATCAGACTGAAATTCATACAAGTTGACTTGGGTTCTTACATCTTCAATTTCTTATATGAAAATCTTAGTGGAATGTATTAAATCTGTTGAAAAAAATGTATTATTATTATTGTGAGTTGATAGGAAAGTAGCATATTTAAGAGAATTAACAGGAAAGTAGTACATTTACTCACAGATCGTCTGATGTCTCGGATCTGTGTCCTCAGGTTGGTCTTGATTTCAGCATATTTCCTATCTTCATCGATGTGTGCCTAGAGTGAAATGAATTTACATATACATGTAGTATAGGAGTATACAGTCACTGAAATATTTCATTGAACATTAGCAAACTAATAATAATACTATTGCCTGTGACCTACAACGTAATAACATCCAAATGTTCATTCATCATGATGGTACTACAGAAATGTCTAATGCTTACTATTCCTTTTTAAGTACAGTACTGGCTCAGGTCCCGAGATTTCATACTCAAGCTCAAAATTTATATGGGGATTTGTGAACAAAACTTTGAGTTGAGCATGAAATTGTACTCATGAAAGTTTCACAAGCTCTGAGCCTGAACTATGTGTGAATTAAAGGTATATTTCCCAATGTGATCACAATATATTTACACTTGCTGTGAAAAACAGACATACATACCGAGGGCTCATCGTATATTTTTTGAAAGGTGTGACAAATGTGTCTAATACTTCACAAGTAGTGATACGGAAAAGTGTAACATACAGAAAATAGTGTCTGACATCAGTTATACCCTTTCCTTCCTGCATTATTGAATGGCAACCTCTATTCCCACCAGATTGGAGACGGTTAATCTTCATTGGATTATATGTCATGTAGTGAAAGTTATAACAATGTACTAGTACCTGTTCTTTGGGGACAATAAATGCAGTACACTCTGGCATTATCGGCACTCATTGGGACCAAGATAATATGCCAGTTTTGAAAGAGTCCTGGTTTATTCAACTAATGTAAAATGCACTGTCGCTGGCCAGGTCTTTGAAATTATGCCGATATACGCAGATTGCCAAAGTACAAGGATGCCGGTATTGCCAGTGTACGGTATACATTAAAGCTAACAGAAATGACATGTAAATGTCTAATAAGTATGGTAGTTCTGAGAGTCAAATCTCAAACCTCTAGCTCGCGTTCTTCGTGCCACGTGGCATCTTGCTTTGCTGTGGGCGTTGGTGTTTGATATATGGCGCCTGTATCCATGGATTCCTGCTTATTTTTCTCTATCAGTTCCTGCATGCACAAATTAAGTGGTGAAGAAAACAAATCATGCAAAACCCACATCTTCATACAAGAGCTGAATACATCAGAAGCTCGTAACAAGTTTGAGGTCATTTGTGAAAAATATGACATTGATATGCTGCTAAGCTACCCAAGACTAAACAAGTTGTGACATGAAGACAATGCAGCTCATAACATGCAAATTCATCTGGACATCAATAGGCATCAAGAAAACGTAGGTAAAATTAAACAAATTCCATGTACAATATATATCAAAGTTGATAATGCATCTCAATACTGGAATATTGATTTGGTAAAAAAAAGAGTAAAATTAGGTAAGAATTACAGGTAAATCTATAGTTCAGTTAGCTAAATATCATGGTAATGGCACCATTTACTATTCAAGATTCGACTCTGGTCAAGTATGGCCACTCCAGTAGGAAAGAGGGACATTAGCATGTCGTTTAGCTAGCTGAACTTCTATAACCTACTCTCAACAAGTTTCCAAGCAATGAATGTCTTATTTAACCCTCTCCCTTCTGTAATAGACATATTTTGGCATCTCTGATTGCCTTCAGCATGGAGAGGGTTAATGAATTACAAGAATGCATGTACGTACATATTCCATTGATTTATCAGTAAATAGGAATCGCAATGACATTGAAGAAGCAATCTTTCCAAAGATGTAAAAAATTATTATTATTAATATTAAATTCTTTTGAATTGGGGTTTAGAGTTGCTTTCAAGATTCTTTCACTTATATCACGGCTTGTCAGTTTATGGCAGGAGGAAACCTGAAACACCCATAGCAGTAAACCTGAGAGCAACAGCTGGTACTGACAGACCAAGGATGCTGCATTGCCACAGTACAGACAGCGCATCCTATCAATAACACATCAGAAAGGTAACTTCTGCGAATAATTATTAAATACATTTCTTTTAACCGCCTCCTGGATGTTTGGCAAGGAGTACAGTGTAAATTGCAGCATACTGTAATACAAAATAAATGGTAATAACGATCTCAGCATCTGATAATGTTGTGTGTGATGCTGTACAAGAGTAACACAGTGTTGTAGGTTACCATATGCTCGCGCTGGATGGTGGACGTGGAGCGAGACATATTCTCTGGAGTTCTCCACTCTGGTAGCTGCTTCACGTACTCATTCTCAGACTTCAGGATCGGCTTCAGCCGCCTGCTTCGAGCTTCAGCAATGTCCGTGGCGCTCCTGGATTTCTGCTCTCCAACGGGCGTGTAGCTGATGATGAGAATCAGGGATAATCAGCATGGATGGTATTTTTTTCATACCCTCTCCCTGCTGGATTAGGCATAGGTACTGCTCTTTAGGGTATCTCTGGTTGCCTTCAGCATGGAGAGGGTTGCAGTCCCTAAGCCATGTCCAGGGCAAATAAATCAGCAGATTTTCGCAGATCCGCAGAAAATTGCAATGCCTGAATACAAGGTTTCTTTTGAAATCCAACCCCAGCTAATATCTAAGCTCTTGCAGTCAAAGCTGGATGAACACACTTAGTACTCACTTCCATTTGTAGCAGTTGATGACACCATCGTGTCCAGATGAGACAACATATCGACACTCTTCGGAGAACGCCACGATGCGAACACCATCCAGCGTGTACTCGTGGGGCTGGATGCTGACAACACGATCCTGGAAATAATTGAAATCCTCCATGAAAATCATCAATATCTGAAGGCACCCCCCCCCCTTTCCACATCCCACCCCCACCCCAATCCCAACAAATACAAAAACATACCTTTAAAAAATAAGATAAATAAGAAAATCTTAAGTATTAAATAAGACACCGATTAAATTGGATTAGGAGGATGAATTGCCCAGTATTAACTGTCATTAAGTATTGTCTCATCATAGAAATGAAATTCAATACTGTATCTACCATGTTTCAATTACAGGAATATCAACAGACAATTGTGATTTCAGTGGAAAACAAGCACAGTGTCTGGGGATGGCAGGCATCAAGCCATGTTCAGGTCAAATAAATCAACCCCTGGATAATTAAATCAGTGGATTTCCACCGATCCACATAAAATTGCCATGTCAGCAATCAGTTCAAATTGATGCCATGAGGCATTCACTACCACATCATCACATGCCTAGTGGCCTTCCCTACAATATATAGTGAAGATATCTCACCATAACTGAAGATGTAATGAAGATATCTAACCATGCTGTGGCCTACATAACTGACACATGCTGTGGCCTACATAACTGACAGCTGTAATGAACATATCTCACCATGCTGTGGCCTACATAACTGACAGTTGTAATGAACATATCTCACCATGCTGTGGCCTACATAACTGACAGTTGTAATGAACATATCTCACCATGATGTGGCCTACATAACTGACAGTTGTAATGAACATATCTCACCATGCTGCCCAGTGCCCGGATCATGATGTAGCCGTCCTTGCCATAGGACACCAGCCACTTGCTGTGTGGAGACAGCATGACTGAAGCCCCGGGCAGCTGGTGGCCAGGGAACTCTGCTTCGATGCCAAGCACCCAGTCTGAGCTTACATCCTGCAATACAGCACAGATCAGAATTTTCATTTAGTTCAACTAGCTAAATGTCATGGTAGTGGCAGCCTTTAGGATCAGACATTTAATTCTGGTCAGGCATGGCCAAATCAAATGTCCGATAGTAAAGGGTAGAATTACCACAACATTTAGCTAACTGATATTCATTTTTATTATGACAACATTGTACCAATTAGACATATTACATCAGTTTGGACACACCTGAACAGTGAACATAAGGGGGAGATAATTTAATTTGCATATGGTCCTTATTATTAACATCTAATTATCTCCCCTATATTTCTATGATGGAAATTAACATATGTCTGCCGCAATTCTGACAATTTTAAACAGAAAATCCATTTCACAAAGACCCATAAACATATGGACGCTCTTTCGTGAAGCTCTCATATCAACTATGACACCATAACCCACTCACAGGTGGACTTGCTCTCTATACTACAAGACATTTTACGAGAGGGTTATGCATGGTCCTATAGTGGATAAGAGTCCTTCGTAAAAGTATTTAGAGCCACGTTCAAGATTCTTTCACTTAGTTCCAAAGTCCAACGTTCTACCACTGAGCTACCACCCACCCCAAATCCTCCATAATAACGAACCCTGAAATAAAATTGGAATAAAAATAAACCACATAAAGTGTATTTAATGACTGGACACATGTAGTTGGGACAGTTGTCTCACCCTCCTGGGCTTCCTGTCTGGCAAGCACATAGAGTAAATCTTCTTGTTTTTCTGATTGACTCCGTACACAATGTTTTCCTCGCCCAGAGCAACTCCGTGAGTTGGCGTCGTCAGGCTCAGCTGCATTTTCTCAATAACCTCGTCCTTGAAGTCGCACTTCAGACTGTTGTAGCACGCCTTTAGATCTGTGGGGGAATTATAACAGAATACCTTGACATTCCAATTCCTATTTCATCGAGTATACATGTATGTGCTAGTACTAGTAGAGGAAGGATCGGCAACTTATGCCAACTATCATCAAAGAAAACATTGAGAATTATTATGAAAACAGTGAAAGGGGAGATAATCACAATCTCCTCTAAATTATCTCCCCTTTGTTTGAATGTGTGGTTACTTACAGCAGTCTGACACTACGGTCTACCAACTGTACTACAGATACACCTACCTGATATAATCTTATCTGTGAGTTTGAAGTACATCAGCATGTTAGAGCCGAGGTCTGTCTCTGGACCAGAGCTGGAAGTGACCGCTACCTGTACAGTATTGTCCTTGCAGAATACAGAAATCCCTTCGATAGTGCCATCAACACCTGGGAAAACAGATCACATCAAAATGAAATTAGCCTACCTATAACAGTAGAAAATAATTTGTCACATACTATGCAAGCATTCAGTTACTTTCCGAAACCAAAATAATGTTTTGATCAGTTAATGTTTTTATTTTTGAATTTTGTATTGCGTTTTGCCACTATAAATAACTGGATGAAACCTGCAACATATTAATTCATAGTGCTGCAGTAAAACCTGCAAACACCAGCTGGAACAAGGATGAAAATTGAGCTTAAACATTGTATTTTAATTATGATCCTATTGTCTATCAGATAGGTAATGTTCTGTAGACATTGATGCTGGACTTCCAGGGTGGGTTTGCTCGGAAAATTTGCAAATTAGACTTTGACATCTGTCAATTGATTTCTCCAACCCCTTTGCAGTTACCTACTGTAATACTGATATATATCATCATTAGTTATACTGACTGGTGTAGCCAAGAGGGTTAAACTTCGTGGATTGTCGGCCATCAGACACGTACACCTTGCTGCCTTCTGGGGCGGTGATGAGAAACTTCCCAAACTCATCAAATCTGAAATTGTTACATAAACACTTCTATTTTCACCATGTCCATATGTCTGATTTTTTATATAATTAACAAATTTTAAATAAATTAATTGAGTGAAATGACTGAAAACAAAGTTATGGACATTTATTTAGCATATCTGGTGTGAAGGTGTTTAGTTTAACCTTCACCCTGCTGGATTAAACACAGGTACAGCTCTTTAGGGCATATCTGGTTTCCTTCAGCATGGAGAGGGTTAAACATAAGTTATTACAACTTGAATGAAAGCCACTCCAAGAGAAGGGAAAGAAAAGATGGGAAGAGAAGAAAGAAAGATTAAGAATGAGAGTGAAGAGGTTGTGAATGAGAAGGTGATGTAGTGTCCTGTTGATTACTAAATAGTACAAAAGATGCTTAGTGCAAAATGTATTTATTTATTACAAGAACATGTCACATTCATACTGGATCTTGGAAATCCTGAATTATTTATATGCCAATTTAAACAATGTGTTATGGACAATGATATTTTAAAATTGGCATTCAAGTATTTCTCCAAATTTTAGATTATATGAATATTCCATCTTTAAATCTTGTGTTATATTTAAAAAGCAATAGTCGCTCTATTAGCAAAATTTAGGTGTAGCTGTTATAATTCAATTATAAACAGATGGGTAAATGTTAATGAAGAATATCATATGTGTTGCTATTGTAGCAAATATGGTTATCAATATGTTGAAAATGAATTCCATTGTCATTTAAAGATTTAAGAACACAATAAATACCTAATAAATATTATTCTATGTTAAAATACATATTTTATGCATTTAAACTTTACCCTTCATTACATACTGCATTGTAACATGTTCTATGGGCCTGTGGCCTAAAATACAATATTATCTCTCTCTATCACATTGAGCAGGTACAGTGAGTGAGTGAGTGATTATGGAGTTTAATGTCGCTACAAGTTTAATGTCGCTACAAGTTTAATGTCGCTGCGAGTTTAATGTCGCTGCAGGAATATTTCACCAATTTGCGATGACGAGCAGGTACAGTGGATAGAAGGTTAATGTTATTATCTGAACACAGAGCAATTTGAGCGGCATTACTTTCACAGATCGGATGTCATGACACAGGAAGCACTTACTGCAAATGTTTGACGGCACCTCCGTAGATCCGAAATCGGTGAATGATCCGTGGTTTCTCGAGGTTCGTCAGATCTACGCTGAAGATGTGTCCAGACGTGGTTCCTATTAGTGCCACGTGACACGCAGGACTGCCAGCGATACATGTCGCCTGTGACAGAAGGCAGGTTAAACAGAGGTGAGTAATCATGTATACATGCTTCATGAGTGGATGATAAAGGTATGTAGGTATAACCATAAAGGTTTTCATCAAAATTATCTTATTACTCAATGTTTAGTCAGTATTATATCAACATCATCAGAAGTATGTATTTTGTATTTTTATTTTGAATTGGGGTTTAGAGCCGCTTTCAAGATTCTTTCACTTATATCACGGCTGGTCAGTTTTGTGCAAGAGGAAACCTACAACATCTGTAGGGCTGAATGTTGCAGTAAACCTGCGAGCATTGGCTGGTACTGACAAGACCAAGGATGATAACTGCATTGCCACTCTACAGACATCGCATCCTATCAATATCGCGTCAGAAAGGTAACTTTTGCGAACGTTGATGCCGGGCTCCCGGGGCGGGATTTGAACCTGGAATCTTTGGCTCCGAAGTCCAACGTTCTACTACTGCACTACCACCCACCCCTTCATCAAAAGGTATGGAAAGTAAATGTTGATATGCATATATTTCCTACTGGTTTGTCAAAATGCTATTTTGTGTCCATTTAATAAAAGGAAAAATATAAATATATATATGTAAATTAACTACGATAACCATATAAGGAACAGGAATACAAGTTTGATAGTAATTTTGTTCATACCTCTGCACCAATTGAAATCGATGACTTTAGTTTTCCATCATCAATATTCCAAACCTGCATTTCACCATTCTCTCGCACGCTCTGCAAATAAATCACTTAAAAAATAAAAGTACAAAAGCAAAATCAGGAAGTGGGAATTAAATTAAAGTCAAACAGTCCAATATCACAGAACAACCATAAATGTAATTTAACATATTAAATGATGTTAAGTTTGAAAGTGTATAAAATCTACTGACAGCAAAAGCATCTGTGCCATTCGCCAGTGCAGTAATGCCCACAAAGTTGCCATGGTAGAAGTCCAGGAACTTTGACAAGCTGTCCTGTTGTTCAGTCTGGTACATGTACATCCTGCCCTGAAACACCAACAGTGGCTCAGTCAACACCATCATATACATGAATATTGTGGAGGTATTGCTTGTCAAAGATGTTGTCAAAGAATTGGGTTTTGTTAAAATATACACCTCATCATAAGTTAAGCACCACCATTGAATGAACACGCTGTTGAAGCTCTGACAAAACTATCGAAGGGTAATACTCGGTTCATGGGTGCTATTCCCTGATAAACAAGAACAAACACAATAAATAGTGATGCCAGTTGTATTGATTCCACCAATACATTAAAAGAACAAACAATATTGTGAAAGAACACAATGTTAGTGTGTTAAGGTAATGGACATCAGCCGTCTACAGTAGGTGTCATGTAGACTCTTTATGGGACCACAAGGCTATTGCAAGACAGAAAACTCAGTAGCGTGTGTAAGCACCATGGACATTGATTGCTGCTTGAACCCTGCATCGCATATTGAGGACAAATCGTCAAAAGGTTATTTGGGGCAAATGGTTCCACCCCTCATGCACTGCAGCTTCTAACTGTGCCAGAGTTTGAACTGGGGGGTCTCGACGCCTGATATTCCGACCCAGGATGTCCCAAGCATCCCCACAGAAAATGTGATGTGATTTTGGTGGTGCTTAACTTATGATGAGGTGTATGGAACCATTAAAAAAAAAATGTCCATTGGTGTATTATGTTATGTGTTCAACAGATTGGCTGATTAGCTATATTGTATTTCCATGGGGAGTTATGGGTTATAGCTAAGTCATTGTCCAAGTCATTCTGTACATTTACTCTGGGCTGCGTTCAGGTTGCAATACATTTCTCCACGAAGTGCTACATACCGCTACAGTAGCCGTTCAGCCAACACATGGTAGTACTATGTAGCACTATTTTTTTACTTCGGCTTTCGAGTCCATAGAGTTTTGTAGGAAATAGTAGGAAAACCCAAAGCATGAAGCGAATGAATTGCACACATGCGCAAACCGATTTCCTGCTATTTTCCTATGAAATTGTTCAGCCAGCCACCTAGCGTAGGGTAGTGTAGAGAATTGAATTGCAGCCTGAACGCAGCCCAGGACTACAGCTCATATTATTGCAGTCTGAACACACTCCTGGCCTGTGTCAGTAAAAACAGAGCTTCTTCTGCAGTTCTGATCGAGTCATTTTAGTTTTAAAGCATGTGATATATAGCACTATGGGTGTTGACTAGGGAAATGTTTGTACTATGTACATATGTATCAACACAGATGTCCTCGATTGTTTCCAAGTTCTTGATCTTAATCATGTGTATATATGCAGATGAAGCATACATCAGTGTAATAAACGTTTGTTATTAAGCGACAGTACTGGTATATTGATTTTTCATTTCCTCAAATTAATATTTAGTAATTTTAAAGGCATACAATCACAAATGGCTGACCCAACAATGACCTAACATTTTTTTTCTCTAATTCTCTGTTTGGTTCAAATGTAAATAGGAAATGGAAGTGCATCCACTGATTTTCTTATCTCATAATTACACGAGTAGAAGATATAGTTTCAGATTTAGCTGATTGTCATCATCATTCTAGATTATATATGTCGCTAATTACCTGTACATGTATCGTTAACGATGACATGTAGGGCGTATTCGAAACCCCGTTCTCGAGTTAACTTGACACGACACGAGAACATGGAAAACCAACACAGACGAACATGGAAAACCAACACAGACGCGGTTCATGAACGAGATATTTGGAGGTACAAAAGTGATTATATGTACGCTAAGTGCATGTACTTTTCATTTTTAACTCCATTTCAGTCCCAAACGACAACTTAATCTGTGCCTTTAACCAATCATTTGCCTCGGATCAACACTTGATCGAATGGAATATTTTAAACTCATTTCTTTTAAATTGCTGTGACAAAATATTTGAATGAGTTGCTGTAGATCATCATTGATAACTTCATTGATATCAATGAGACGGAACAGGACACCTTCACACATGTAATTTGATACAGTTGTATAATAAAATGTATGTTTAACTAATTGTATGTCTTTCATGCAAACATATTCAAGGATAAACTCTTGGTACACATTAAACATTGAATGACATTATCCACATAGAAGAAAAACAACAGTACTTATTTTTGCATTTCATTATTTATTCTTTGAATAACAGCTGTCATAAATGACAGAATAATTATTGGTAAAGGTCAGAATAATTATTGGTAAAGGTCAATACAACAACATTTCAAGTATTTAAATAATGTATTTAAATAGAAAACCAATGGCATGCCAATAGCTGTTAACAGTTGGTGCTAGTACAATGCGTGGATTACAAATTTAAGCAATTTCTAGAAAATGCTTTCAACAGTTCAGTGGAGTATAGAATTTGAATGTCAAGAAAAAGAAAAAACATTATTTTATGCTGTACAACTTTAAATTGAGTATCTTCTCGAGTTGAAAGTTAATGTGTATGAATGTAATAAGAATGTGTGTAAAATATTGATGAGGAAATAGCAACCATCACCTCTCTTTAAGTTTAAATGATAGTTGAACTTTAATATTCACATACCGGTATATTAGAAACATGAGAAAATACCATTCTTATTAATGTTATTAGAATCATGAGAAAACAGAACATTATTATGAATGTGTCGTATTAATATGGGTTTAGAGCCACTCTCAATATTCTTTCATTTATAACATGGATTGTCAGTTTAGGGCAGGAGGAAACCTGCAACAGCCATGGCGCTGAATGTTGCAGTAAACCTGATCCAACCATAAAAAAATGAAAACAATCATACATCTACACTAATGTCTTCACCTACATATGACAATGCACATGGAATGCCTGTGTACTGGTATGATATCACAATGTGTGTACTGGTATTATAGGACTATGTGAACAGTATTTATGAACTGGGAGTGTTTGTCTTCAGGAAGATGAGAAATGACCGTGCAGCAAACTTCGAGAATTAAGTCCTGCATAAACATGATAAAGAACTACATCATTGTATTCTAAAATAATACATTACAATCCACCCTCATTCTACCAAATTCCTTCCATGGAACTGAAAATGTAATCTTTGACAAAGTGATATTAAAAAAGAAACATGGCCACTTGTAAATTTTGAGCATACATGATGTGACACTCTGAAACCTGCAGTACATTTCCACAGTGGTGAATTTTACAAAATATATTTGAAAATTTGAGATTCCATCTTGGAATGCAAAGTACAAAGTGACATAACATATCAATGGCATGAAAAATGGTATAAACCATATTGTTTACTTACAATAAAATGGTTTCTATTATTCAAAATCGCCGAAATAAATCCATGATATAGTCTGGTTAAAATAGGCTCATTGATATCAAACAAATAACAGAATAAAATATTGATACACAATATTATCGTGAAATTAAAGTTGTTTTATGAATTAAGTCAAGTCTCCAATTCAAAGTTAATGAGTATTGAATGTACATATATACATATGAATATGGATAACAATTTTGACTGAAACGATACCAATTAATACTTAATGTAGTCATATGCATGGCAAGGCTTTTCATGCACATACATGTATTGAATAAAAACTGCAATTGAGTAAAACTTAAAGGCATAAAATCAAGGGTTTGTTTACATATTTCATGGTCAAATGTATTTTTACACTTGATGCGTGTACACAAGTATATTGGGTAACCAGCTACATTTTCCGCATATCCCACTGGTTTTCAATATTTTAAAATATGTATGTTGCATAGCTATAATAGTCCCAGTGGTTGTGGAAAGTTACTCCGACATGTTCAATGATTAGAGTTATCCCCCTTAGTCTATTAGACTATAGGAAATTGAGATATTACAGTACATTATTCAGGTTTTACCGGAAACGTAAACTCCAATAGAATTTGACCTATCCTACAGCGGTGAAAAGATATTTGGAGGTACAAATGTGATTATATGTATGCTAAGTGCATGTAATTTGCATTTTTAGTTCCAATTCGGTCCAAAATGGCAACTTAATCTTGACTGTATGCCTTTACCCATGTGTGTACTCAGTATTCCTTCTCAATTCTTTTCCAAAAATGTTTAACTAATACCCATTATTAATGTTGCAAATATAATAAGCACATATATGTAGGATCATACACATACAGTTTGCTAGGAAATAAAGATAGAAGTTGCAGTAATTTGAATGGTAAAAGTCAACCACACTCGGCTCAAAGTACAATACAATCTCTGACCAACATGGTCAATACAACAAATCCTCTCACTATTAATACAATATACATCTCTTTTAATTGGAAATGAAATAAAATAGATTGTCAATTAACAATAGGGTCAACAAAATAAAAGCATTAAGGGTTCAATGATGAGTTCTTAATACGTGTCAATTGTACTAGAATATGTATTATTCTAGACGACATTTTGATATTACAGAAATTTCTACCAATAATACAGTATATGAAAAAGATTAACAACAAAAAAACAACTTAAAATGCAATTAATATTGTAAAGCTAAAACACAATAGCACATATATCTTACAAATGCGTATTCATTGCAAACATGTATTTAGACGATGTGTAGGAAGTAAAATAAGACAATAACAGTATTACAAAAGAAAAAATGCATGTCAGGTTCATACTATATATACATAACAATATGGCATGTGGCTCATCTATTGCCTCGAGTTTCCGAGGGTTGGCAATATGTTAAAGTGTATTACAACTTTAAATCCAAGAAACATGAGTACCATGGATGAATTATTGAGTGATTAATGCAAATGAGTGAATTATTGTTTTACGTCCCAGCAGGAATCTTTCATACGTGACGTGATTAATGCAAAAGTTTCATCTTAAAGATATGGTGAGAATACAGAAGCAATGTGAAACAAGTATGGCCGCCATTATAGATTACTGCTGGATGAAACATTTCAATTTCTGGGTTGGTGATTAACCCTCTCCATGCTTGATTAGGCACAGGCAGTGCTCTTTAGGGCATCTCCAGTTGCATTCAGCATGGAGAAGGTTAATGAAAGCAAGACACAACCAAAAAAATAAAAGACAAATGTAGAACATTGAGCAATTCCATAAATTCACAAACTTAGTGACTCTTCGAGGATTAACAATGAAATGAACATACATGTGGATTTCTGTTGGAAATCTCAAATACTTGCCATGGTATTGCACAGGTTTTCATAAAATAATAAAATATTGAACAATAATACTATTATGCTGTACGTAGAAACACATAGAGAACACTATATTAAAAAATCAAATCAGAGCGTGTGTAGAATTAGAAAATCAAATCAGAACGTCTGTAGAATTACAATCTGGCAAACAAGACTAGATAATATTTAAAGAAATAAATTTCAATTCATGAACACATCAAGTCAGACTTTGACAAGAAGATACTGAAAATATTATAACAATCATTTCATATTTTTGTCACAAACAATTTTGCAATTTCCATGATAGTAAATGGTTGGTGATATAATAGATGATGTCATACAAGTTTTTCATTCAACTTTCATTAGAAATTGAAACCGATTTAATGTAGACCAAATATTTTCTAAATTTTACATTACCATGAATATGCAAGCGATACAACTATTCTATTTGCAGATTTACCAAAATACAAGCCGCTTGAATAACGGCAAGTCATATTCCAGATACAACAAAAGAGCTTTCAAATAAGGCCCCTGATTTTCCCCCCCAAAATAACATCCCAACAAAAGCACCAATAAATGCCATGTCATCTAGAAGGTTTCTCTCCTGACTAGCTCATAGCACCTTGATTTGAATGTTTGTTTAACGAAGACACATTGGAGTCATCAGAAGGAGTCTTAAGAACACACCCTCCAGGGACGATCGACATGAAGTCGCCATCACTGCAAGTCCGACAGACGTCGTCTGCTTCCGGAATGATTTCACGAGTCTCGGACCTCGTCCCGATCCGACCGTGCGGGTCTGACGAACGAGAACACGAGGACAACTGCGACAGGATGTGAGAGTCGGAACTCCGTCTGGATGGGAGTTGTCTCCCCTCAGCGTTTTGAGCATTCATCACCATCTCTGATCTGTACGACGACGATGGACCTATCCGCGGGTCAGAGGCTTGTCTCACGATTGTCCTGGAAGACTGTCTGTTAGACTGAGTGTGTCCATCCACGCACGATCCTTCAGGTTGATATCCCGACACGTTCCTATTGGACTGTTCCGGATACCTCTTCTGTGAAGGAGACTCCGATGCCACGGAAGCCGTCACCGGGTTAGATCTTGTGACATTCCGACACCTGACATCCGACACTGATGAAGCCGGATGATCGTGACTCCTAGACGGGCCTCTGCTGATGTTGTGACCTTGAAGGTCGGCTGATAGACCTCTGCCGTGCGCTTGACTCCAAGGGTCACCAACTGGATACTGATGTTTCTGTGGACTGCTGGTCTGTCCCCACTGATCCGGACTGCGAACAATGGGCGAGTGCGACGCAAGGTTTGGGATGCCCCGCCCCGTCTGTCCCCTTGGGGATTGAGAGTTGCCTTCCCTGGACAGGGATGTTCGGGGTGGAGGTTGGGGCTGGCTAGGGGACCGCAGACCAGGTAGGGATGAAGGCACTTGGTTCGGGTTTCTCACTATGGGACTGTCCGGCAGTCTTCCTCGACTTCGTGGGTTTTCCGATGGACTGTTGTCGGAGATACAGCGTCTCCGATGATCTGGGGAATGTATCCCTGGTGACGATTGTGATTCCAGCCTCTGTGTGAAACAGGAAGTATTTTAGTAGGGTTGGCATGATCTTCAGATAAATGTTCAAATGTCAAATACCGCATACCAGGAAATGTTCGAGGCATGAAACTTTCGAGGTATTCAAGGTTAATTTGTCAACCTCGAACTAATTCTACCCACGAAAGTTTCCTGATGCCGTCAGGTTCAAAACCAATCTAACATACATGAGAGCCTCGTGCGTGTCAATATAAATATCTGTTAGATATATAATAACCACTACCGTTAGACTATATCTATAAAATATTTTATTTAAATGCTAGACAGACATCCTCAAAAATAACAATCCTCGAAACCACTTTAGTCCCGTAACCTCGATATTTGCCTACCTCGAAAATGTCCGGTTATACGGTAACTCCTATAATTCACTTACATGCCTAATGTATCTTACCTTGAGAGCTTCGCGCCTCTGAAATTCAACTTTGGCCATCTCCTGTGCGAGCCAATCAGGCATGTCTGGAATCGCAAACGCCAACCAGAACTTGAGCACAAGGATCACATGCTGGAATAGTGCAGATGTTCATCAGTTATTTCCCTTGCTTCCTCAATACTGTCTAGAGTCACTATGAATATACCTGTTCATTGTCAAAGAGCAATCATCTCCCCAGGGAAGGGTAGAACTCCCAGCTACGTTTGACTACGTATTTTACCCTTCCCATCATAGCCTGCATTGATCCCTAGCGGCATAGCCAGTTGTCTGCCTGTACGTATAATTTTAAACCAACCAATGAAAACATGTTTTATTGACAGCTACTTTCATGCGGCGATTCACCTTGGCATGACATAATGTGTCGACAGCCCGTCACCTTGTGGGTTATACCCCAACACCTGTGCAAGTTACATGGTTTCCTACTCAAAAACTCTTTGAAAAGATTTGCCCACACTTGGCAACAGAGCAAGTTCTGCAGGTGACAGTGCTTGACGTCATTGTTGTGATTGACAAGTAGGCGGAGCTAATACATCTTAGAACACATCTGATTGAACTATCAGTGCAGACTACCGCCCTTTGATCTTGCTGTGCCAGAAATTCATAGGCTTTGTAGGCATGTGGTTGTACATGGCCAAAGCCGAGTTAGATCACGTGGCCTAGGCAAGATGAATAGCTATAGGCTTGTAAAAGACAAGAACGTGGGAAAGCAGCTATGGTATATGTACGCAAAAGCCAGTAGCAAGTTCCAAAAATTCTAGAAAATTACAATTCACTTGAAAATAAATCACTGAAATTGATACAGAAAGTATTTTTCAGAAAATTTGATTGTGCTTAGTTTTACAATAATACTGAATAAAACAAATTCAAGCAATGTTTCACTTGGATTTATTAATTATGCATGTGACTGACCTCTAGAACGATGATGAAGATGATGGTGGTGACATGGTTAGACTCGGGGAACAGTCTCTCCGTGAGTCCGGACATTCCGATGAGCGCACAGTTCACTATGATAGCGAGCACTCCCATCACCTCCAGTGCAGACTGAAACAACGTACACATGGCATTAAAGCTATTTCCTTAATGTCCAACCACCTCACAAAGGGAGGCACCGTAATTAGGTGTTGCTGCCAGACTTTATTTGCACAGCTCTACGTAACCAGAAGGGCGGGTGGTAGCGCAGTGGACGAACGTAACCAGATACACTCACCTGCCATATGCCGATGTTCTCGACCTGCTTCCCGAAAGGACGCTGATGGTTGACACACAGCTTGAAGGCGTCGCTGCGGACCTCGATCACATTGTTGAGCAGGGCACACAGAGCCGCCAGTGGGAAGGCGGAGGAGAACAGTGTGACGTAGCCGAACTGGATGAACATCTCTAGGTAGTCCTCAAACGTGTCTTCATACTGGAAGCAGGTCACAATGAGCGAGTTGGATCGCTAATTATAGGGTTACCAGAGCACGTTACCAAACTACCCATAATTTAACTATGGTTCAACCCACCACTATAGTAAATGTTAGAAGGTTAGAACTCCGAGCTATGCATGACAACGTTTACTACCCTTCCCATCATAGCCTACATTTATGGGGCTGGAAAATGGTACCCTAGCAGCATAGTGAGTTGTCTGCCCATGTGCATAATTTTAAACCAACCAATGAAAACATGGCTTATTAACAGCTACTTTAGTGAGGTGATTCAGCCTGGCATGACATAATGTGTTGACAGGCCGTCACCTTGTTGTGGATTATACCTAACACCTGTGCAAGTTGGTTTCCCACTAGATAACTCATAGAAAGGATTTGCCCATGTTCGGCAACTGAGAAAATTCTGCAGGTGACGTCATTGTTGTGACCGACAAGTAGGCGGAGCTAATACATCTTAGAACGCATCTGATTGAACAACTATCAGTGCCGACCATAGCCCTTTGATCAGGCTGTGCCAGGAATTCATAGGCTTAGCAGGCAAGGGGCCATACATGGCGTAAGCCGAGTTAAATCACGTGGCCTAGGCAAGATGAGTAAATGTGCGACGTCACTATAGTTGAACATTGGGTAATTCGATCGTCAATTAGGGTAACCCTAGTAGGTGATCGAACTCACTCAGAATTTATATCAAATTCACTACTACTAGTGTGGTGGCATTGCACGGATGACCGCTCAGGTTAAAGTGAAGCACGTTCTAGCTCGGCTGGTACGTGGATGGGTGACCGAGAACCTGATCGCATCTAGGATTCGTTCCTGCCCCACAATGAATCACAGGCTGAAAAACTTGTGGTGTCACCTTAGGCAAGTGGCGTAGTTCGATAATGCCTCTGTTCACCCAGCAGAGAATGGGTACCCGGAAGGATGAGATGAACATGTGAATGATAACCTTGTAGCACCTTGAACGGCAGCTTGGGTTGTATACTCCCCAGGGAGTTGAGAAGGAAAGTGAGTGTACACAGATCCATTGACCGGGGCATTAATGTAGCACTATGAGCATGCCTTCGGGCGTGGATTTGGCAAAATATAATTGTTCACATTATTATTATTATAAGACGTAATTATCTACACAATTTTAATGGTATGTTGATATAACTTGAGGCAGACCCAAAACAAGGTGTTACTCAGGATAGTATGTTTTTACTTACCTATAATAAAGTTTAGTTTCAGTACATACATGTAACTTATTTCCGTTCAAGATACCGCCACGCGGGTGACCAAAACACATATCGTCGCCTGAGAACTAGCTTATTCTAACTCCCACTACAACGGTTTTGAGAAAATGTCGATTGAAGTTTTGCATATTCTTCTTTATAATAGGTGGTGGTTTACAGCTGTAAAACTTCACACATTTAAACCCTAAGACATACATAACTTACACAAACAAAATAAAAAATTAAATCCTGTTAGTTTTCGTAAAGATGCACATTTATGTTTGGAGATAGAAACTAAAGCACTAAAATTTGAGTTCCATAATGTTCTATGTCCATAACTCTTCATTAATCACATCATTTAAAAAAAATAGGATTTGGAGATAGAATATTCTGGTCTTAAGTTGTATCATGTCAGATTGTTCTATCTTATATTAAAGATTGTGGAGTTAGAACAACGTTATGTGCCAAATAAAACGTTTAGTTTGCTATTTTGAGGCTGAAACTTGCGAGGACATAGAACAAGGGCCTAATTTTACCCATCTAACCTTCTCCATTTTTTTTAATTCGACTCTAGCTGGTTCTTATGCGACGCCAGGCGCGTAGCTTGGTTTAAATTAATGTGTAGGCCGAATCATCAATGCTAGGGGGGTCTGGGGGTTGTCGGATGTGTCACTGTGTTTAAACTTTTGGAAAAAGTGTAGGCCGCGGTCTACACGGCCTATGGGAAGCTAGACCCCTGACCACACGTGTTTCAAATACTCGCCCTTTTGTATTTGCATGATAGAGTAACTGCTTAGAGTGCTTAAAATGACGCAGCTACAAAAAAAATCCGGAGGAGGTAAGCCCTATGACGTCGCCGGACACTCCAATAGATTATTATTATTATTATTATTATTATCATCATCGTTTACAATTATTGAATTACGCGAAAATGACAAGCACACACAGTTTACTTAATTCTTTTTAACACGACCACAATCCATGAATGTAGGCCCTACTTTATTATAGAACTTCAACTCATCGCTTACCAATAGAAACGGGAAGATGGGATAACATACATTATTACAGAATCTGCCACATTTGTCAATTAAACAATATAAGTAAAGTAACGTTCATATTTATATAGCGCCCGTATCCACGAGTGCTCAAATGCGCTGTGTATATGCTCTGTTATAGAGGATTTCTTTGAGCTTCTTTTGGAAAGTTCCTAGTACATTGGTGATTTGCATGTAACTGGGAAGTCAGTTCCAAATGGTGGGGCCGGCTACACAGAAGGCTTATCGCCATATGATTTTGTGCGAGTCTTTGGCACAACTAGATTTCTTGTGGGGATTGATCGTATATCCCATATTTGTGGGACGTCCTAGTCAAGTCGATGTCTCTGTGTCCTGGTACCATCTTTGAAGACAGACTGATGACGATTGGATATAGATATGATCTAAGCCACTGCAGCGCATCGCCTGTAATCCCAATACACGACTCAAGCAGTGACAAAATTATGTCATGATCCACAGTGTCAAAAGCTGAAGATAGATCTAGTAGGATAGATAGGTCTACATCTGCATCATCCAAGTCTACAGCAGTCAGAAGATCATTCTGTACCAGTAACACTGCTGATTCTGTGCTGTATGCAGGTTTGAAGGCAGATTGGGTGACTTCCGACAGATGGTTAGACTGTATATGATTCAAGAGTCGTCCAGAAACAATACGCTCATTGAAATTTGAGATGAAGGATAGGTTATAAACTGGACGATAGTTCTTCAAACCATTTTTTCAAGATTGGCGACACTTCAGAATTAGACATCGACTTATTCACAATCCTTATAATTGTAGGTGTTAATTGTTCAACACAGATTTTCAGCAACCATGTTGGAATCGTATCAAGTGAACAGGGCTTTGTTGGACACCTCTTCAGAAGCTTCATTACTTAGGTTCTGTAGCAGGACATGTACAGAAAGTAGCCAATCTGGACAGGACGCATGTGTGTTGTAGGATGCTCGTCACATTCTCTACTACATGTAGTAACTTTAGATTCTTCAAAAGTTGACCGGATAGTTGATATCTTGTCACGGAAAACCATCGCAAATCGCTCTGTTAATTGAGGTGACGAAGAGTGTGGTGGGAGACAAATCTGCTTCTTCCTGAATAGAAGTGCATTTCTAACCTCTGAGTGTTGGCTTCCTTAATGCTTGGAGTCCTTTGCTTCATCAATACTAGTCTGTTTACAAGATCCCGTTGTGTTGCATGCATCTGACGATGAATTGTTAGCTTAGTTATTCTCATTTGTCTCTCAAGTGGTCTACGAAGTTGTTTGGCCTGGCGTATGTCTTCATTATACCATGCTGTCTGGTCACCAAATCTGCTGTTGCAATGTTCAACGATATCACCTACACCTGCACTATGACCAGTTCAGGTCGGATTGGCGAAAGCTTCATGTACATCCTTTTGAAATATGACATGGATGCTTTTCCACTTACGACATGTTACAACCTTCTGAGGTTTGGGAGTTTTGGAAATGTTTGCCGTGAACAAAATACATGCATGACCAGATGGAACCATAGAGTGACCATAGAAGCATTTCCAAAACTGCAATTCATCTACCCTTGAACTTTATAAATCCAAAGTGTGTCCACTAATGTGTGTTGGAAATAGAATATGTTGAATAAGGCTTTTGGATTCCAGTAGAGAGTGTAGTCTCTGAGCATTTCTGTCCGTTGGATTATCAACATGAATATTGAAATCACCAACGACGATCATATTTCTACTGGATATGTTTAAGGAATCAGTCATATCCTCAAACTATGAAGAATGCGTCTATATTCTGACTGGGTGGCCTGTAAATGATTTGGATTAACACTTTCTGACTGCATACATTAGAGCTTGTACAGTTTGTATAATCAATAGTTTCTCGAAACACAGTGGCACATCTCCCTCCACGTTTAGCCTCTTGTGGAAAGTGAATGAACTTATACCCGGATGGGACAATCTTGCGCTTTGCCACATGATCAATGGCACCTTAATGGAGCCAGGTTTCTGTGATGGCCAATATATCCCCATCGTGTTCTACAATCAAATCACATATGGATTGGGTTTTGTCGGTATGTGGGGCAATAGTCTTTACTGACCTCCCATTTAACCCTCTCCCTGCTGGATTAGGCACTGCCACACCTATTTGGTTCATCCCCGGTTGCCTTCAGCATGGATAAAGTTAAGACAACAAGCCTCAGCGACAGCTTACTGTTAGCTTAGCTCACCGTTAGAGGAAACTGCATCTTATGAGGCCATACTTTGGATCCCCCGTGTATTTTCTTTAGACCACACATGTCCAGCTTCTGTAGTGTAGCATACACTGATGGGGGCACTCTGTAATACCTGCCGTCCTGAATGGTCTGGCAAGCCGTTGTAGAGTAACTCCGTAGTCACACTGTAGGGTAGCTTCAGCATGTTTAGGCCTACAAGTTTTAATGACCATATTATTCCAACGAAAGAAATAGACCTAAGTAGCCTATATCCCTTCGTATTACCTGTCTAGACTAGCCATCCTTTAGTTATATTCTCTTTGTGGCAGCAAGAAAATAAATGGTTTGAAAAAATCTTAGTGTATTGTATACTATTGTCATAATCCTGAAAAGTAACACTTCCTAGCAAATCCTTGTCCTCGATTGCTATATTATTAAAAAAAAACAAAAACATCCTGTCCTGTCCTGTTGTTCTGTCCTGTCCTGTTGTTCTGTTCTGTCCTGTCCTGTTGTTCTGTCCTGTCCTGTTGTTCTGTCATGTCCTGTTGTTCTGTCCTGTTGTTCTGTCCTGTCCTGTTGTTCTGTCATGTCCTGTCATGTTCTATTGTCATGTCCTGTCCTTTCAAGTCCTGTTCTGTTTTGTCCTGTCCTTTCAAGTCCTGTCCTGTTCTGGTGTCCTTTCCTGTTCAGGTGTCCTTTCCTGTGCTGGTGTCCTGTCCTGTTCTGGTATCCTGTCACGTCTTGTCCTGTCTTGTCCTGTTGTTCTGTCCTGTCCTTTCAAGTCCTGTTCTGTTGTTCTGTCCTGTCCTGTTCTGATCTGATCTATCTTGTATGTCGTCGATGGGTCCCTTGTTTTAATTTTAAAATAATGGCGTGCTTTAAGTGTCTGTGGTGTATGTGTGTGTGTGTGTCTATGTATGTGTCTGTGTGTGTGTATGTGTGTGATATTAAAACAACCGATCTGTGGTGTGTGTGTGTGTGTGTGTCTATGTATGTGTGTGTGTGTGTGTGTGTGTGTGTGTGTGTGTGTGTGAGTGATATTAACGCATCCGATCTGTGGTGTGTGCGAGAGAGATTAACACATACGATTTGTAAAGACTTCAAACGATAAAGAAAACATCCGATATTGTTGTTTTGTTTATATTGTTTGTGTGAATGTGTTTGAATGCGCGCGTTTATGTGTGAGTTACTCTGTGTTTGTGTTTGTGTGTGTGTTGTGGGGTGGGGGTGATATTACTTTGAATTGAAGGAAATACATTCAATTCAGTTCGTTATTGTTCACATTGTTAGTGTGTGTGTCTGTGTTTGTCTGTTGTGTTGTATATGTATTTATGTGAAATAGAGAGAGAAAGAGATTGAGAGAAATACATATAGATTAACATTTACCCTTCTTTCAAAGATTCCAATATTGGGCTATACTGACGTTAAATGTTAATATTATACACACACAACCACACATATACAAACACACACAAACACACATTGTTAGTTAATAACACTTTCCACAAAGTTGTGGAGAATAGTCTTATTTTTCCTTTAATGTCTATTTGCTTGTGTATCTTTTGTGAATGAATTTCACATGTACCTAAAAGATGCAAGAATTTATTTGCATGAGTCACTGTATCATATTGGGAGTAGGGTATCCATTTTCTAATTGCAGCATGACATTCCAGTTAGCATGATTAAAACTGCTGGGTTTCCGGCCTAGTACAACCAAGGCATGCACACACAACACAAGTAAGCCGTGATTTGAGTGAACTAATCTTCAATAAAACGACTAATCATAACATTAACCTCGAACAAAAGTCCTAATATTGATCCCAGTAGTGTCAACACAGACTAGAATGGCCCAAGTTGTAAGAGTTTGTAATTCATAACTGTTCATTTCACCCCAGTGTAGACTACATAGTTCCAAGTTCATGAGGAAAGAAATACACATTCACTGAATTTTCCGTTTCTAACAATTGTCAATGTCGTTTAATTATTTCAGGCTTTCACCCACAGATTACTTCCAAGCACAATGTACCCGTGTATAACTTTACTGTTGCTGTCACGTCTACATTCAAATAATATTTTGACAGTGAAGGAAGTTGTTGAAGCGCTGTAAAATCACAACGCCACTCAAGATAATTCAGGAAATACGGAAAACGATTTCAAAGTTGTGTTTTATTTATACATAGCAAGGAACCATTTCCTCGCTGAAACATTGGAGACTGCTCAGTTTAACATAATTCAAAAAACGGATACAGGTAGAAGATAATTTAAAATATAATATGTAATAGGAAGCATTGTATTGCACTTTTAAAATACACCATTAGCCACTTTAGCTTGGCCCCAGCTCAGTTAAGTTATTCAATTTATCAAGCCACTCATCATGCTCAAGTTGATAAATCGTATATATTCCATCTAGAACATGTAGAACTCTGGACAGGAATAGTTCATCACAAAGTGAATGAATATATTTGAGAATGTTTGCTGGAACAACCGCACGTGCAGTCCGTGGAACATTGACGTTGACTGACAGCCTGAAATCAACAAGGTAGAGAGATTAGTGAATAATGCAAAATAAATCATTTAATTTTCTCACTGGAACGAAAATATTCCGACTGTAACTATTAGAAACACAAGACGAGGACTACATGCATGTTTGTTGTACGAATAAAGTAGAACAGTTCTAAATTGTAACACAAAACAACTGTACTTTGAAATATTTCACACGCCTTCATAATTCGATCACGTGATTTACAATGTCAGTTCGAATGGAGAAAATATAAACAACAAAGTTACAGTCGACTTGTGAAAGATATGTTGACTTAATATTTGTTCATCTAACGTTCAGTTATTCTATAATTTAGTGGACACAACCAGTACAATCACTTATCACAATTCACTCACCAGTTTGTGATGTTGTAAATCTGTCTCCAAGTGTCAAGTTATCTGTGTCC
>JAUTBT010030171.1:0-17615 GCA_032361225.1 Lepetodrilus schrolli | reverse complement strand
CTAAAGAGTCACGAGACCACATTCATTGTGCCATGACACTAATGAGTCATGAGACCACATTCATTGTGCCATGACACTAAAGAGTCAAGAGACCACATTCATTGTTCCATGACACTAATGAGTCACAAGACCACATTCATTGTGCCATGACACTAATGAGTTATGAGACCACATTGTGCCACAACACTAATGAGTGATAAGACCACATTCATTGTGCCACAACACTAATGAGACACAAGACCACATTCATTGTGCCATGACACTAATAAGTCATGATACCACATTCATTGTGCCATGACACTAATGAGTCACGAGACCACATTCATTATGCCATGACACTAAAGAGTCACGACACCACATTCATTGTGCCATGACACTTGTGAGTCACAAGACCACATTCATTGTGCCACGATACTAATGAGTCACAAGACCACATTCATTGTGCCACGATACTAATGAGTCATGAGACCACATTCATTGTTCCATGACACTAATGAGTCACAAGACCACATTCATTGTGCCATGACACTAATGAGTCATGAGACCACATTGTGCCACAACACTAATGAGTGATAAGACCACATTCATTGTGCCATGACACTAATGATCCATGAGACCAGATGCATTGTACCATGATACTAATGAGTCATGAGACCACATCCATTGTGCCATGACACTAAAGGATCATGAGAACACATTTATTGTGCCATGACACTAATGAGTCACAAGACCACATTCATTGTGCCACAACACTAATGAGTCTTGAGACCACATTCATTGTGCCATGACACTAAAGAGTCATGAGACCACATTCACTGTGCCATGACACTAATAAGTCACAAGACCACATTCATTTTGCCATGACACTAATGAGTCACAAGACCACATTCATTGTGCCATGACACTAATGAGTCATGAGACCACATTCATTGTGCCATGACACTAGTGAGTCACAAGACCACATTCATTGTGCCATGACACTAATGAGTCACAATACCACATTCATTGTGCCATCACACTAGTGAGTCACAAGACCACATTCATTGTGCCACGATACTAAAGAGTCACGAGACCACATTCATTGTGCCATGACACTAATGAGTCATGAGACCACATTCATTGTGCCATGACACGAATGAGTCATGAGACCACATTCATTGTGCCATGACACTAATGAGTCACGAGCACACATTCATTGTGCCATGACACTAAAGAGTCGTGAGACCACATTCATTGTGCCATGACACTAATGAGTCACAAGACCACATTCATTGTGCCATGACACTAATGAGTCACAAGACCACATTCATTGTGCCATGACACTAAAGAGTCGTGAGACCACCTTCCATGAGGCGCTGATGTTACCATTTATAAAACAAATGTCAATTTGAGTTGTGCCCTTCCAGCTGTCGCCTAGTTTAGTCGCTAGGATCACGTGAATGTGAATGATAACCATGTATCAATATCAAAGTCTGTCAAGTAATATAATAAATATATCTAAATATATCTATAATATATATAAATGTACTGCTTATGGCCGCATTTAATTCCTACGCATTACGGAAAATAATGATAGGTAGGTACGGGAAAAAACATGAATAGAGGCCTGGTCAATCGCATTTAGTTGTTGTCGCATTTATGTCTAAAAGCTTGAGGTCGCATTAAATTAGTGACGCATTAATTTCCTGATATATATATCCCAGTCTGTCAAAAGTTGACCAAATAATTATTGTCTGCAACAATATTTTAGAAATATTCATTAATAATCAGACAAGCACAGAATATGAATAAAACAATAAGTTAAATACTTCAGTATTTGGAAGTTCAAAAGTATTTCTAGGAATATTTAAACTAGTATAAATGGCATTGCTAATGTCAGGGAAGACGTAATACTGGTATGCATGATTGTAAGTGATCTTTATAGGGACGATGTCATACCAGTATGGATGTTTGTAAGTAAGCTTTATAGGGAAGATGTCATACTGGTATGCATGTTTGTAAGTAATCTCAATATGACATGATAATGATAACAATAGAGCTGAAACAAATGGCAAAAATGCCTTGTTAGTTTTCTATTTGTATTGGAATATTTGTTTGAAATATTATTATAATAATAATGTTCTACAAAATGACATTTCTGGTCATATTTTCACCCTATCGATAAAAGAACATCGTCACACATCTCAAATGTACGGTCAGTAAATTTCCATTGTAGTGTTTTCTGACTAGATATTGAGCAGTAACATTAAAATAAAAAGGTCTCAATGGTATTACAGAAAAACATGTGATCTACTAATCTTCTACAAATGTGTTCGAATATTCAAATGCTGTTTTACTATTCAAATATTTGTAATTTAATTTTCATTCGCGAATATTCGTTTCAGCTCAGGATAAAATGTTGATTGGACATGTTTCAGATCAGTGTTTCACTTAACAATGAAATGTGTTCCACATATCATTAAGACGAAAGGAAATATTGTCAACGTATCAAGTGTCAACGGAATCCGGTCAGTACGTATCGCACCCGGAGAAATTTTGCTAGATGAAATTAGATCTTTTAAGTATGGAATAAACCTCTGATGTACGTTACTCACTACGTTGGTCATCTGAAACATTTGTCCCTTATCGGAGACAATGTTCCCAAGTGTAATAAATATGGACATAAAAGCTTATCATATTAATTTACATTACTGAACTGTAGCAACAAATCGGTTTGTGCATGCAACCAGTAAAAGATGAGCTAAGTAAGATTTTAGTATTATTTATTTCCAGCCGGTTTTATGTTATACTATTGATTATTATTTTAAATTGAAATGAAATGGGAGAATTTTGATGCCATCTCTCTTGTTTCCATTCCAGTTTCCCGGTGTTCTGGCTTACAATATGTCAAAGAGTGCAATTGATCAGTTCACTCGATGCATTGCTCTAGGTAAAGTATGAAGACCAGGATTTCAACACCATGTATGGCTGCTTATATTAGAATTATTTCAAGTTGATTGATTTTTGTTCATTTTACTTTAGTAATAATAGATATATGACACCGGTTTGTAGGTGTCACTGTGTCATGACATAGACAATTGTGTAGGTGTTCCAGTGCATCATTATCAGGCATATTTTGTGTCAGAATAGTGTGTCATACTAAACATTTGAAAGTTCAAGAAAGAATTTAGTTTGTGGGACTTATTGTCTTTTAAACCCTGAAGAACAGTTTGTCGTTTTTCTTTGTTGTTTTTTGTGTTTACAGCCACTTTCAACATTCAATCACTTACATCATTGCTTGTCAGTTTAGGGCAAGAGGAAACTCGCAACATCTGTAGCACTGAATGTTGCAGTAAACATGTGCTCACAGGCTGGTACTGACAGATCATGGATGACATCTGCATTTGCCATGGTACAGACAGTGCATCCTATTATGATTGCTTCAGAAATGTAACTTTCACTAACATTGATGTAGGGCTTCCAGGACGGAATTTGAACCCAGGTCCTTTGGCTCCAAAGTCCAACTTTCCACCATTGCACTAACGCATGCCATTAGTTTATATGTACTAGCCCTGTTAATAGACTATTATTGGGGTTTTTTCATACGCATGTTTTCTGCTTCAGAATTGGCCCCGAAACAGGTTCGAGTCAACAGTGTCAAGTAAGTCAAGTGTACTCTATCAACTTGTTATATTAAATACATACAACCACAGATAGTTGACACTCTTTATAAGTGAGAAATTGTTTACAGATTTTCTCATTCCATGTTTCATGCCTTCTGGAGTTAATTCCCCTTTCAGCACAATCGTCTTGAAGATGATTAACATACATCATTCAGGTTAAAGGGATGTCATTTTAAATTACCTAGCAGAATAATGCCCAGAAATTCGCCACAGCATTGAAATTGTTTTTAAACATAAAAAAATACTTTGCATTTATCACTCAAATTTGGTTCAATACCATAACTGATGTCGGTAATTATAATCCGTCGACATGTTATTTTAATAAAACATAATGAGTCTGTCATACAATGGCAATATGATTATAGATCCTTATCCACATTTTAGGCAGGAGAGGCTTAAGCAGTGTGACAGCAACACTCAGTTTCAGATGTAACTAGTTTTATTTAATGATTATAGATAATTTGACAGCTACCTTAATTCAAGTCGTTTTCGTATTCATAATTTTGCTTTTCTCAATCTAATCGCAGTAGAACAACGATAGTGTCCCACGTATTTAAGTCAGCCGTGTTTAGTTCATCTCCCCCAGGGAAGGGTAGAACTTCGAGCTACGCTGACTCCGTTTACTACCCTTCCCGGAATACAACCCATTTATCCGGCTGGCAATTTGTACCCTGGCGGCAGAGTGAGTTGTCTCCCCGTGTGCCTAATTTTAAACCAAACAATTAAAACATGCGTTATTAACAGCTACTGTATATCGCAACATCCAAAATGGCGGCAAGTTCGCTGGAGAAGATCGTGAACGATATCGAAACTAAGTGTCTTGGAGAATACTTGCCTTCGTTTATCGGTCGGCAACCCTGTCGAGCAAATTCTGCACTAGACAGTGCTCGACACCATTGTTGTGGCTGACAAAGTAGGTGGAGCTTATACATGTTAGGGCAAATCCGATTGGACTACCAGTGCCGACAATAGCGCTTTGATCTCGCTGTGCCAGGAAATCTGACCTTTGCAGGCAAGGGGTCCAACTCCAATGCAAATCCATTGACATCTTGAAAGCAATTACCAGTATTACTATTGGTTATTGAATGTATCTTTCCAATTACTTTATGAAGCAATACTATTTATATCTGCAAATGTTAAGTGTAGTGTAAAACTAGTAGGATTTGTTGTGAAAAGAAAAGCTTATCTGTCAATTCAGTGTTGGAAATAAAAGCCAGCCCGGGGCCGACACTTCTTGACCCGGTCGTGCATCTTTCAATAGTTGCCCGCCCGGTGGTCCTTCTGATATTCAACCTGTTCTGCGTTTCACATGGCGAATAAAACAGTTAAAATAATAAGAAATCATGATTTATTCAGTGAACAAACCCAGTTTTTGTATTTTTTCAACATGTTCTTTTGCTGCTAATGTTGGCGGAAATTAAATTGAGTCTCATCACGCATACGTGGAAGTCGTTGTGTTTATGTTTCCCACGTGCTCTTGTTGACTGGTAAACAACGATGATTGGATCTCCATTTGTAACCAATCGGCGATTCTTTGTGGAAATAACGTCTTTTTTTTTTACACGCGTATCGTGCATAAATGATCAACTATTTGTGCCCCCTGTACTAATATGTTAAGTCTATACAGCCCCCGCTATTCTCGTGCAGTACCTAGGCTGGCAACGTTTCATCAGGGCTGACGTTGTTTTACACTTGCCAGCCCTGGTGTCTTATGATTTCTTTTAGGGAATTTCCAACACTGGTCAATTTGTACACCAAAATTGTATCCAGAATGGAAACGTATTTAATTAAATGCCAGCCAATGGAGTGATAATGGAGTTTAGCATTGCGGAATCTTTCACCCATTTGCCAGCCAATGGAATTACTGTAATTTCTAATCATATTTCTTTCTTTGTGTACATCTTCATAGCATTGCAGTTCCACTATACTATTATTATTATTATTATTAGGCTATATTATTATTATTCACGTGATAGCTAGTTTAACATACAACCATGTGAATAAGGGCAGAAAGGCCAAGATATAGGGTAGAATAGAGATGCTATCAAGATGTATGAAACTATGCAAAGGAGGTGTAATGTGATAGCAAGCAACCTATTGCGCAGTAACATTATATGTCGTCTGCCAAAAGATCGTCTTACATTGACGTTCAAGTATTTCCATACGTATATCCATCATACGTATATTGTTGCAGATAATTACACTTTTATTAACCCGTGGTTTCAAAAGGTACTGGCGAATTTGTCCGTCGACTTTCCTAATTTTGCCGTCTACTTTCAATCTCAAATAAATAAATGTATATGTGAACGTTTGGATAGATTGACGTCTACAACGTTTATATTCCTGTGAAGGAAAGCTGTGCGAGCCATGTCCTGTGCAAGGCAAGCTTTCATTGGTGGATTCGTTGCTTTGGAAAAACATGTCTGCTAGTCTGGTGGTAAGAAGCAAAGCAAGCTTCAGGTGTGTTTTTGTATCCAAGCCATTATCGGTTTCTATTAAAAATAATCGTTGCATGTGTTAATTTTAGTGAGGGAAATTAATGGTATAGCAATATTAACAGTAATATAGAGCAACGTATACACACGTTGGTGAAATTTACCATTTACGGACACCATTCGCTACAGTATTAAAAATAATTTAAATCTAGCCACTAGGTTTTGCTAAACTAGAAATCGTACGCAATCCCTCAAGTACATTTTCAAACGAGTTTGAGCACAAAGCGTTGAGTTGACCACGAAATCGTTCTAAAAATAATAATAATTTCACAACCTCACATTTATTTAGATATTCTCCAAATTCATACATATGGCCAAGCCTGCGGTTTCGCCGTATTATTGTACGCTGAAACTGATAATTTACGGATTTACGGTCGTGAAAAGATACGTCATTATGTTTGGCGAATATGGGTCATTGTCAGTTTGATAAAATGTACCTACTATAGTGGTCAGTTGCCGAGTCATAAGCACAACGTTATATCGTATCGATTTCAGGATTCATGAACATGTTATCGTGAACTTTCCGGACATCACGGCACGGACATCGTAGCCATGTGTCTGGATGACTGCCACATGATTTTTAAAAATGGCGCGAATTATGCCTTGTGCTCTGTTTTTACTTGTGCGTCTAGGAAGCTTAATTCGACTATCGTTTAACTTAAAAAACATCCATCATTAGAACGAAAACTATGATGGTCAAAGAATCAGAGAAGGCCATGTTAGAATAGATAGCATTCACTAATTTAGTCGGAGCCCAAATTTAAACGGAGAACTACGAGAGCTAGTGATAGACTGCCATACCTCAACCAGCTTTATGAACTTTTAATATAAAACTAACACTTTGTTGAAAATATATTGCACTATAATAGGTCTAGTATGTTAGGAGAGTATTCTGGCATTATATTATTTATAAGCAACTAGTGTTTTCTTGCCTGTTTGTCATTAACATGTTTATTTGCACCGTCAACCGTAATCGCAAGTATCGCAGGTATGTGGATTTGTATCAATCTATGACAGAGAATAGACCTAGATACGGCTATATTTATTAAGTTGAATTGTATTATTAGAATAGTAGGGACAAGTGAAATAGTTTGAGAACTACCAGAATGTAAAGTTTAAAGACATAGCCTATTAATTGGCTAATTGGCGAATTAAATCTCGGTGAGAGGAAATTGAGATAAGAGAAAGCATCAACATCATCATCATCATTTCTACTATGACACCGAATTGAAATAAACTGAAGTACAAAAGAAAGTTCACATCTGGATTTTTTTAATTTTATTTATACGATGTGTACAATGCATTTTAGAACTCTCTGTAAAAGTAACGAACCAAACGCAACCCTCTTGTTGATGTCTCCAAAGCACAGCATAAATCGTTGTTCGGTGTTTTGTGCATTTCTTTTCATAGAAGTATGACAGTCATTTGTCTGCATGTGTGAGCATTTAGCTTTAAAGAAAAACAAGTAAAATGCCAAGATTGTCAGCAGCACAACGAAAGCGAACCATTGGTATATCATTATAAAAGTCTTTTGACGATTGGCCAGACACGTGATCGACCCAGAAGTGGAAGTCCAAGGGTGACACCCCACGAGAAGACCAGTACCTGCGTGTTCTCCAATTACGTTACAAACTCATCACGATGACGTAATCAGAATCATTTCGTGGGATGTCCTTGACCCGTCGACATCATATGAATCGTCTACGCTGGGCAAGGATTGTAGGTCGTTGGCGACGTCGTAACTGGGTACGAGTGTTCTTCAGTGACGAAAGCAGGTTCAACATGTTTCATGCAGATGTCGGAGTATACAGACGTAGAGTCGAAGGACTGGCTCCACAGTGCATTTTAAGACGTCCATCCCGATTTGTGGGGATCTGAAAACCCGTCTAGTCACTATACAGGGAAATCTAACAGCTCAGTGATATATTGAAAAGGTGTTGCAGCCAATCACCATGGACTTCTTTAACCGCCATAACATTGACGTATTGCCGTGGCAAATACGTTCCCCTGACAGCTCTCATTGGACATCTCTTGGACCAGCTGGGAAGACAACTGAGACGTCGAGCGCATCAACCAACCAATTTGCAGGAGCTGGAACAGGCCCTACAAGATGAGTAGACACCGATCCCAAATGACGGCTGACATTTTCAATGAGGAGGCGAGTACTGGTTTACATCAATGTCAACGGAGGTCATACAATATATTATTTTCCATTCACTATCGTGAAGAAATGTCCACTTTAAAGGACGATATTCTGATTCCTGTTTTCTTATGGAATTTTGCATTCATACCCCGTGCTTGTTTGGATGCATCTCACACTGGTTATGTTGTCGCTGAAGAATGTGTGTGATGACACAAACCTGAGTTGCATATCGAATATCAATACACAATTTACAGAGCATGAAATGTTTTGCTGTTTTTTACTTCTAGGAAATTATTCGGGGTGTGAACTTTCTTTTGTACTTCAGTTTGCATACATACCATTATTGTACGATTATGTGAGAATTATGTGTAGTATGGTCTGATTTGCATGTAGGCTATGAATAAATATTTAGAAGAAGGTCCCATACTGGCTAAGCTTTTTGAATATATGGCCTTTTTTTTGGTAGCAATTCTTGATAACTTTACATTCCTTAATAATGCTGTGTGAAATGATGTATCTTTTAATTAGTCTTTAACAAGTTCACTTCAGGAGAGTTTTCTGCCAGTCGACGGGAATTGCCATTCAGTTTTAGCAATAATCTAACACTTTCATTGTTGACTATTTGTAGTTATGCTTTTCCTTCAGCCCAGGGGTTACTATTACCAATCTGCAGAAGCGTGGAGGTCTGGATGATGAGAAGTACGCTAAGGTCAGTGTACAGGAAATCTCCACGTTACCTGGTGTACAGGACATCGTCACGTTACCTTGTGTACATGTAGGCCTGAGTTGACTGTAACGCATACACTACGAGAGTGTACCTTAGCTTGACATCCCTTTAGCCTTCCCTGCTGACCAATAGAGACTTGTTATGTGGTCAGGGGAGACCATACCCATATACAAAGTCTATTTGGTCAGCGGGGAAGGCTAGAGGAATCTCGAGCTCATTGTAGCTGTGCTATACTATTGCCCCTGTAAGTCCAATGGGAAAATGTTTAGACCAAAAATAAAACGTTTATCCAATACAGCTCATGGTTAGAAGAATGTTTTCGTGTAGTACATCTTTGTTGTAATGCACTGCTGCTAAACAGTTTACTTGTAACCTGAAACCATTCTCATATACTTGCAGTTCTTGGAGAGATCGAAAGAAACGCATGCGCTTGGTCGCCCAGGTAATCCAGAAGAAGTAGCTCAAGCCATCGCCTTTTTGGCATCTGACGCTGCTTCCTTCATCACTGGAACTCAGTTGCCTTGTGATGGCGGCCGACATGCGATGTGTCCACGATAAATTAGGCACAATCCTATTAACTAGGCACAGTCATATTATATCCATATGCTGTTGTCTTACAAGTGTGCTGAGTTCACATGAAGATCTAAAGAAACTTGCGCCACGTATGGAAATTCTGAGCAAATCGACATTTAGCCATCACCAATAATTTTTTCCATTTACTACTTTAGGCTTTTGTTGATTGAACTATTGATATCGGTACAGTGATTTCTGTTATTTCAATGATTGATTCAATGGTGAGTAATTCCATATGAAATTAGGAAGGGGTTCATTGATTGTCTGATACTCTGGAATATGATAACGATGATGTAATAATACTTTGTGATTGGAGAAACAAGGTTGGACACTTATTATTGCTATTATGCTAGTCATCTTTATTGATGGTTATTGTGTTGCACAACTTTCAACAATAAGTGGAGTTTGAATTAGTATCCTAATCAAAACCTACTATTTAAGGAAAATAAATGATTTATATAACGCACACATTTCTTACTCAACTTTATTTTGGATGTGCCAGAAACATGTATTTTGTTTGTTTTCTCTCCATTATTCAATAAGCGTAGTGGATATC
Organism: Lepetodrilus schrolli; assembly: GCA_032361225.1. Taxonomy (NCBI): domain Eukaryota; kingdom Metazoa; phylum Mollusca; class Gastropoda; order Lepetellida; family Lepetodrilidae; genus Lepetodrilus; species Lepetodrilus schrolli. The sequence continues at coordinate 7,459 of JAUTBT010030171.1, read as the reverse complement.
TACTGTGTAATAACGATTCCATAATTAAGAGTGTTGACGTCTTTTTGTATTTTTTCGAATCTGATTGGTTGACTGCTTTCATCCTAGTTCCCACGCACAAAGGCTTCCACAAATCTAATTAGTGCAAAATCATTGTGTGATACACTATTTAGGTACGTTTTTATCGCATACCAATTAAGATATAATAATTACAAAGGCAAAACATAATAAATTTAAATAATTTACTGCTATTAGTGCTAAATTCAAGTTTTTTTCATTCAAACTAATTCATCAAAGCCTTTACACGCGTGTGCTGCGTTCTGTAACCTGTTGTTAATAAACAAACTTGGCTGCCCGCATACGGCCACATTTCGCCGGTTAAAGTCAACGACTTAGCTTGGTAAACGTCGACGGAAACTTAATTGGATGTGTACAGATAGCTGCAATCATTTTCGACTACGAGTACATTAAAATGTTTGTATTACCAATTAAATTATTTGCATCATAAAAATTGGCATCACGTATTATTTTCTATATGGCATACTCAAAGGATCTATATTTTGCCGTCGGAACACTGATGTCACAGGCGGATGAATAGTAATAGCTGATTAGGGTCGCCTTCTTGACGAAGCTGTTTGTCGACAGTGTTCAATGGTTTGTTACATTAAAATGATTACATTGAATCATTTTTTAATTGGTTCCAATAGAACTAAGGGACGTAACACCTCATGGATAAAGATATGCTCATTGTATTGCTCATGTACATAGATGGTTGCCTGTCAGTTTATTGAAGCTTGAATCTGAATGATAAAGTACGATGATGATCATGGAAACAATGACAAAGTACGATCTTGATCATCGAGACACGTCACACACTACATAGCTGACCATGGGCAACATTTTTGTCCCTGTTCTGAAGATAGTGTAATGACTCTTAATTATAAAGTCGCCTAGGAAGCCGTGGAACTAATCATTTGTGCACAAAATGAGTACTATAAGAGTTGCTCTCTAATAACTCGAACAGTTTAGTTTTTGACTTCCTAGCAAATCCCTCTCCGCGATTATCATGTTCCTTTCTGTAATCTTGTTGTACCTCATTTGCCAAGATTCTCGTCCTGAGTGAATAAAGTGTATGTACTGTTCTATTCTGACCCCGGTTGGAAATTAAGAAGTTGACTGCAATTTGTCCAATTTGTTTCTGATGGGGGTTTTTACGTTTTTCTTTTTGGAAAAAATGCCTCTTCAGCGTCGTTGAGAAGGACTCGCCAACACGGGTGTCAATTACCCTAATTACCAAAGGTCACTGGTTGTTTACTGAGTTACTGCAATAAGGAGTATCGACACTGCAATAAGGAGTATCTACATTGCAATAAGGAGTATCTACATTGCAATAAGGAGTATCTACAAGTTATTTGTAAAGGTAGCTGATTCACCTATTTTTCTCGAAAACTCCAACCGTAATCTTGGAGTGATGTTTGAGTTGACCATACCGTCTGACAAGCAAGCTCCTATGGTCAGAAGTACACCGTAAGGAGCATTAAGAAGATTCTATCGTATTGTGCTGATCATATTGGATACAGATCAATACAATAAGGCTACAGACAAACAGCTGTGACTTGTCAAGGATTGGCTAGTCACTAGCGATGTTGATACCGTTGACCATCTGTAGTTGACCATCTGCAGATAATACAGAATACTGTTGACATCTGCAGATAATACAGAATGCTGTTGACCTGCAGAGAATACAGAATACTGTTGACCTTCTGCAGAGAATACAGAATACTGTTGACCTTCTGCAGAGAATACAGAATACTGTTGATCATCTGCAGATAATACAGAATACTGTTGACCTTCTGTAGAGAATACAGAATTGTGCAGACGGACACGGGAATTTATTTTGTATAATACTGACGACACTATTCAGTACAATAATGATATCAAATCTCTAAATCTGCATCGACCAGAATGTCGTATAAAGCATCACGGATTGACTTTCATATTTTCAAATGTGGGCCATTGCATTAAGTATTAATACAAAAGTTAATGTTCATATTCAGTTAAGTAGTTAAGAAATGTATGTGTCCAACTAATAAAGAAAGCAAATAATATCGCGTACGGGTAAAGTTTCCCACTGCGAATGTAGCGAGGTAAAACAAAAATTCGCCCTATTATTGTAGAAGAAGTCTGTTGCATTCCTTCTCATTGATTATTCGTACCTCCGCCAGTTATTAAGTACAAGAACCTAAAAGAAAATATACGAAGATTTAGTGTACATTATTCAGATTAAGGGCAAGGACCAGTCGTTAGTTCCAAATTAGTGTACATGGACATGCTATTGTCGTTGAGAGGTCTTGGAAGTACACAGGTAATTGGTAATTATGCCGCGTGAGTTCATATATTGCTCAAGTTTAGACCAAAGTCGTCTTGACATCAAAAGTATGAGTCAGTTTTCACAATATCCCAAGAGTATGACATTGATATGATCGAAAGCAATTTACAAGGGTAACAGTACAAGTATGTTACAAGTGGGTGTTTATCACGTTAGTATCATTATTGACGCTCGTATGCTAAAGTAAATACGATTAAAACAAGTTTGAGTGTTCGTGCTGTTGGTAGAGCATGGCTACTCAAAATATGGTGGTGTGGTGGTGGTGGTGGGGTTTAATGCTTTGACAGTCGCCTTCCAGCTTAGCTGATTTCGGCAGACTGTTCCCTCCTTGGGACGCATGTGTCTCACAGCATGGAGCTGGAGAGCGTTGGTGTACACGTGCCTCGCATTTATACGCATTACCAAGTGTGTATTTTTTAATGTTATTTATTGTGTGTATACAATGCAAGTATATACAGGGTGTTGTGCTCTTATCTGGAAAGAGTCACGTTAACCTTAGGTAATACTTGATCCCAAGATGTTTTTACTTGACTAAAGTGGTACAGAATCTACCACGGTATCTCTTCATGTAGACATGTTAATATTTTGAGAGCGCTGGTTGAAAACTGACTGTTCAATCTGTAATACAAGAACATGTGTTGTATAGACGGATCCCAAGGTGAACAATTCAGCTTCGATTGCTTCTTCTTTTTTCCACTCATTTTAACTAGCATCTTAATCGAGGCAAAGACGTAGTTAATTAATGTCAAGGTTTTCGGGATGAAAACAAATTTGTTCTTTAATTCCGACTTAAATTAAACGTACGCTTTATTCATACTTCGTACAAAATGATCGTCGATACAAGTGATGTACATGCCTTTAAACACATGCAATCACAGACATATAGGCCAGAGAGGTTCGTTCTGAGTCTTGTTACGATGGAGTTGAATATACAGAATCTAAACTAAGCTTCTGTCTCTTGAAGCCCAAGATAATAAATACTATACACTACACATATATAACAACAATGCACAGATGTCATTGGCCATTTTTAACAACTGCGTGCCGAGTTTTATTCTTCGCCTAATCTCAAATATTTATTTACCCAGGTTCCTGGGCACCTTGTTTTATCGTGTTTAAAGGATATTCAACATAATGAATTTTTTTATTTATACACTGTCTTATCATTATCTTTATCTATGTAATACTTATTACTCTGGACTTTTTGCATGGTTTTTCACGCTTGTTTTTATTTTCTTACATGTCTATTGTAAAGTAACGCTATAGTCGTCGCCTATGGGTGACGTACAACAATAATAATAATAATAATAAGTACTTTAATATGCTATGTGTTGATATACTTCGGTGTAAATTCATTAATAAAACTATATAATCAATGAAGACGCCTATTTGGTATTTAATTACTGTGTCATAGCAAATTACCATTATTCCATTCCAAACCCACGCGATCGATAAATTTCCGCGACGCAAAATTGACATCAGGAATTTTAAAATTAAAACCGAAAATGATACTTCCAGCGTTTCTATCGATGTATTGGCGGACGGCCGCCCAGGCCACGCCCTCCTGGTGATGAAGGAATGTCTGGTGAAGCACGTGGGAAGACTATGAAGGAGTACTTAATGAAGAGTGTTGTGATGACATGTTGGACCTCTACATCGTAGTCCCACGAGGAGAAGGAGTGCCAAGGAATGAGGATACAGAAGAACTATCTTTGTCACTGGCACAGGTCGAACACACCGTCGGTAAGAGCTGCTTACGATAATTTCATAGCAATTTACATCATCGTAAGCCTTCTCATGAACATCGCTTTAATTATCACCTATGATGTTGTCGTATGTTGAGGATGAATAAAAAAAAAAATGGGTCGAAGGCATTATTTTTTTAATGATAATTAAAGTAATGACATCACGATATGATGGTTTTAATTGGTATTTAGTGCTAAATTAACCTTTTTTTTAAAGAATTGTAATCGTCGCAAATGGGTGAAAGATTCCCGCAGCGACGTTAAACTCCATAATCACTCGCTAAAGAATTGTAAAGAGGATGATATTTGGCTTTACGCTGTTTTACCAAAATTGAACCGATGGCTTTAATTGCTTTTGATCTTAAAATAATGACATGACGAAACTGGTGGTGTTACTAAGTAATGACATCGCGATATTGATACTGATCGAAATCCGGCTATTATACATACTTAACATCCGTCAAATATTCGAGGATATGCTGTACCAAGACTCAACGCAGGGCGTTAATATTTGCTTATCCTCGTAAAATAATGCCATCACGATGCGGGGGTGGCGGTGGGGAACGGGTGTTAATTGGTCATTAATGCCTGATTTACGCTTATTTTAAATTAGAATAAGGATAATTAGGATCATGTTTGGCTACCATATTCCACAAGGGATATCATCTATACGCTGGTGTGTCAATTACGAACCTGATAGGAAAACGTATCTATGCTTCATGATTTGACTTGAATGAGATGTTCGATGTTATTACTTGAACTGTTAGTACTTAAATTATTCAAACTGCAGTTGAGGATTAACAGCATGGTAGCATACCCGGTATATAAAAGGCATAGTGTGTAGTACCTATACATATAGAGCGTAATCCTTGTCATATTAGTATTTCTCTACTGGAAATCAAAGGTATACAATCACAGTTATCGATCATCATTTAAAACTAAATCTGATATATTAATGCAAAGTAATTGTAACAATAACAATATTAATAATATTAATAATAATAATAATGATTAATAATAGTGAATAATAATAAAATAACAATAAAAATAATGTCCACTTGTAATACTTAAAGTGCAATACCCATTATTATTACCCCGGTTAATGGATCAGTGCCCTCAACCTCTCAACGCCCAGGGGAGTATACATTCCAAGCTGCCATTTCATATGCTAAAGGATTAGCATTCACATTTCTATTTTATTCTACCGGGTACCCATTCCCTGCTAGATGGGCAGAGGCCTTTTCTAACAAAGTCACTAATCTAGGGTAACACCACAAGTACATTCACGAACGCTGTCGTGGATCCAATATGTTCACCTCTCTACGGTAGAGCAAATTCATTGGCACCACTCTCAGAGGTATATCTATCTGGAAGGCAGCATGGATTGTTTTTCATTACAGCTCCATTGAGTGACTTAAATTCTTGGATTTGTATACAGTAAAACGGGAATAGCGTGATGGAGAATGAACCATTTACTGAGGAAATCGTCGATATCGGAATTCAAATAAATATAGCTTGTATCAACATAGTTAGTGATCTGTTTGTATATATTGAACTATCCTTTGACCAGCAATGAGGACCATTATAGACTTACGTTACAGTAAATAAAGTGAAAGGTGACGCGCCGTATGTAGGGAATGATATATCGGTTCTGTGAAAGAAATTAATTAAATATGAGACTTGTGATAATCAGTGGGACATGATAACTAAGTAATTGATTGAATAAAATACTGCACGTGTGTAGATAAGTCAAATATATATAGTCTCAGGTAATAATTCGGGCGTTCTCAAAAGCAGGATTAAGGCTACCAGCTGAGCGTGTGTGTGTGAATGCGCGGCTATATTTTTAGTGTTCTTGTGGTGATGTTATGGACATTTGTAAAACAACTTTTTGATGTATTCACATTTGTCGTTCGTGAATGACAATATCCATCGTTAGTGCCTTTGTTCTATGTTGTAACTGTAAATCTTAATGTTAGCTGCAGTCTGAGTAGCAATTGAGCGCTATTTTTCCCCTCGGTCAATCATTGGTTACATTTCGGCTCATCAATTTTATTTATCAGATATTTCTCAGACGTGTTGTGTTCTTCAGGCTAGTGAACCGTTTTATAAGAACTCAATTACTAATTTACCTTCGGGAGTTTGCTATCGTCCGAACAAAATGTATGTTTCTTTATCAGCTGTATATGCATGTACTCTGTGTATTGTAATACGTTTGTATTCCTTCATTATTCCAGAGAATGAATTCTACATACAGTTTGTTTCTGTGTAATATTCTGACAGGTTTTGCACGAACATGTACATGAACATGTATGACTGGTGTGGCCAACCAGAACATAGTGGCCGAGTAAAGAGAATGTGTATTAACATGAAAATGTTGGTCAATAAGTGATTGCGTACGATCATTGATTAGTCATTATATTAATACGATGAATGTCAACATTCATATTTAAAGTGGTACCTTAAATTTAACTATTTTCTCTTTCTAATATGAGAGAGTCTGTCGCCGTCTTTTCGTATTTAGTGATCTCAATGGAACATCGGCTGTCATCAGACGAAATAATGCTGATAGAACTATTTACCTAAAAACAATCTCGCATATGTAATATATTTAAGCTTGAATGCATTCTCACACCCCAGCGGTACTTAATTCCGCTCAGGACTGAACCCAGATAGCAAAACCTGGCGATAAAGACGTCGAAACGACGTCGGTTTCTCCAGTAGATATGACGTCGAAACGACGTCAGAAACTGACATCTGGATACGTTATTTAGACGTCAGAAAACCGACATTCTATAGCGTAATGGACTAGTAATGTTCATCGAGCCGCTAACTTCTCCGGTAAATTGACGATAGATTTGTTTCAAATGTAATTATACACAGTAAACGGAAGTTCATTCGGAGTGCATTAGCTGATCGTTGTTCTTCGTAATTACATTACGTAGATGGAATTTGATATGTTGGCCAGTCGGTCGGGTTAATGTTTAAAATAATAATAATTGGAAATACTGAATGGTCGGTTGACATAAAATACATATACATGGACAAACCGACAGGCTTTGCTATCTGGGCTTATGGGGGTGTGTGAAAAGGCAATGAGAGGATTACGTGGTTGAAAGTCAGTCTGAGAATTCCGAATGATTAGAGGGACGTAATGTAGTTTACTAGTGTAGAAAGAACAACGTTATATGATTTTTGATTTTGTTTTTGATTGGGGTTTTAAGTCGCTTTCAAGATTATTTCACTTATATCACGACTTGTCAGTTTAAGGGAGGAGGAAACCCGCAACATCCGTAGCGCTGAATGTTGCAGTAAAGCTGCGAGCATCGGCTGGTACTGACAAGAC
>JAUTBT010030160.1:0-19010 GCA_032361225.1 Lepetodrilus schrolli | reverse complement strand
AAGACTGTCTGGAATAGAATTGGCCTAAACTCTTTGGTTAATAACCACTAGGCTAGGCTACATAAACACTAGGCTAGGTTACATATCTTACCTCATCTTGCGAAACAATCGATGTGTTGTTAGCTATAAATTGTTAGCTATAAACATGATTCAATTCTTTGTTACTGTAATGTACAGATATACATACGTACGTACGTACGTACGCACGCACGCACGCACACACACACATACATATACACATACATACATACGTACATACATACATACGTACGTACGTACACACACACACACACACACACATACATACATACATACATACATACATACATGTATATATTAATTACAATTACAGGTGGCAGGTAGGGTACAAATAATATAACACAGTATATAGCTAATTATTTCCATTTGTGGATAATAGGCGCCTTAATTGTAAGGCTTTATGAATAAATACTTGTAAATAGAAAACACATATTTATTTTGAGTTGACATTAGTATAGCAAACATGTGTAGAGAGCACATAGTTACATACTTGTTAGGAATGCATTGTTTTCTAAGTCATGTATACGATGGACAGATCAAGATAAAACAAAACTCATGAAAACATGATTAATACCCCACAAAACGTAATCAAATGATGAAGTGTTGTATGATCTAAAACTGAACAATACTAATTTGCGTTCACGTTATTAACTGCACTTCTCATTTGTTTTGTCTTAATACTTTGGAACGCTAAAGTACTTCCAACCTACGGACATACAATTAATGTATCAGGCGCAGTAACAATGCTCAGTAGTACCAAACTTTGTCAGTAGCCTGACATCGGGAGCCGCCATGTTGGATGGTTTCTCTCAAGATTCTGTTTATAATGTCTGATAAATAAACATCCTTTCTACACATACTTTTGTACGGTTAAACAATTACATTCTTAGAAAACAAGACGTATCCACGCACAGATTCCAGCATGTATGGATACCGCCATCTTTGACTGGGTTGTACCACAGGACAAAATAGGATGCGTATACGCAATCGTTTTGACGACATCGAGCTAGTTTAGATATCCCCCGGAAGAAGTAATCTCATCACAACTGACACGCCCTATTGAATATGCACCGAATAACATCTTGAACATCGACATTTATTAGGAAAAAACTATGTTAATAGAATATGTGAACCCAGCTTCAAAAGAACATATTATTCTATGATAATACGACAGTTCAAAAAATTCAATTTCGAGTAGCCGATTTTCGCGTCGCTAACGGGTAACCAACTGATTTTCAATGATAATAGATAATCGGAACACCACTAAGAAATACTAACGTTGGAGTTTGGTCTTAGGATCGTGATAGAAGCTGTAATAAGGATAGACAGATAATGTACAAATGGAGAACATTATTAGTGCCTCGGGCACCGGGCACCAAATATAGTGCAAGTGCAATAAACATTAATCAGCCTACATGTATGTCCATTAATAAAATAATGTTCTCCTATTGTAGCATACAATTATTGAACAAAAGACGATCAATCGTAATCAAGTATAAATCGGTCTGCATTTAGCAACTCTAAGAGCTATCAATTTTCATCTGTGGATACTGAAAGCTTCCCCAACTCTTCGACACTCGTGATTGTCGACTGCTAGTCGCTACCCACGGGCAACAACACATATAGGCTAAGTAAACTCTACCTCAAATTAAAACAAATGGTACGTAGATTTAAGTGTTGAAAGCAGTCATACAGACGATCACGTGCCCGGGGATCTATTTTGTCTCGGCGTAAGGTTTCTGTGTCTGCTGTAAGGTTTCCTGGTAAATACCCATGAATCCTCTTACTTCCGGTGACCAATCAAAGCCAGGCATTGAAGTCTGCTAATTTAAACTCTAGAGAGTTTCTGAGGATGAAATGTTTTCATCAAATGCAACCCGAGAAAAGACAAATACTATTCTACAATTAGTGGACCCAATTTGGTGATTTTATTTCTTTATCCTCTTAGTCAAATGAACTTTCAAACAGAGCATTGGTTTGGAAGGTTACTTAGTGGAAGCTAACCAGGCTTTGTGTAACTAAGTGTAAACTTGATAAAAATCGTACTGTTCCTTACAATTGTAATATAATGCTGCTATTATTGTATTGGTGGGGGCGAAATTGCAAATTATTGTTTGTGTCTGATTATGTGGTAGACTGTTTCTTATCTTTCTCCTTAATGCGACAGATATTGAAGGATTTGTGTAGTTGGGAACAATAAATAGCCTAGCTACAACGAGATCTCAAGAAAATAGACCTAATTAAATTTTAATCTTAATTCGTTTCTGTAATTTCAACACCCAAGATGCACGTGTGTCCCGATGACCTTTCGTGAAACCAGCTATTATCCAATCAGATAATCGTATTTCCTGTTCTCCTGTTCGAAGATTAGACGCGCTTTTGATTGGTAGGCCTACATCTGACAGCTTTCTACTGCATAACTCAGGTAAAGTTCGCGAACTCTCATAGCTTGAGATTCCTCTAGCCTTCCCTGCTGACCATAAGCTACTTTATATGGGTATGGTCAGGGGAAGTCTAGCGAGCAAATTATATCGAAAAGTGTCATTTTGTTGCCGATACGTGCAGGCGTCGCACAAAAACGACGTGTCGCATTAAAACGCTCACGTAATCCCCTCACTTACTTGGAGAAATATCAGTGAGACAAATGTCATTCGGGTGTCGTTATATCTTGGTATTGTAGAACATGTTGATGCACACCAAATTCTAATTTAATTAGATTTCACACAAAAACGTCATTTACACGTTCTTCCAAACATTTCCAACGTCAGTCACATAATTTATAAAACAATGCTTTGTTCAAATCAATATTACCACATATCATCTGATTAATACAAATTATAGTATTTCAATTTTACGAATTTATAAACATATATTTAATTTATATATATTAATTTACTGTAGATGTTTATATTCAGCCATTATTGTCTTACATCATTGCATATACAAATACAGTTAAACACATGAAATACAAATGGGTATATATAGAAGTGAGAAAAGCAATTTGTCAGTCATCAATACAGGGATATTATTCAAATTAGTAACCACACTACGATACAAGAGTAACCAGCTGGTAACAATAATTGCCCGTCTCCTAGTTGGCTAACTGTTAAGTAATAGTGTGATAAATAGAGCCAGCGACATTTACTACTTTCCGAAAGGTGTCGCTAATAGTAAATAGACATGATCGCACGTCTACGGATGCGAGTAAGATCACACCACGGATAGAGCGTAATTGTATTGATCTGTATTGGAAAATTAACGTAATGGAAGTAATTATGAAGTCATGTTGTTGTACAAGCTGGCGTCATCGATATCCAAACGTGTCATCTTCGTATGCCCAACTGAATGTGTGGAAACGCATACATCACGTTCGACATACATGTAGAATTCATTTCTCTCAAGTTGAAAGTGAAGACTAATGATATGTCGACGTACAAGTAGCAGTAATTTGAGCATATTCTTTGAAAGTGAAATAGACAGACACTGATATTTCCGATTGTTCCCAATGCTAACAGTTGAATTAACGACCGAGTTGTTCTGGAGGTGTTCTGGATTATGGATTTCGAGTGATATTTTAGAATTTCTGGAATTGTTGCGGACTACATAGATGTCCTGGAGTTGTTCTGAGATTTTAATGTTATTCTGAAGGTTTCTGGTCTTGTTCTGGGGTGTTCTGTATGTAGGTGATTGTGTTCTGATATTGTTCTGATACTGGTCTTTTTCTTTGGGTGTATTCTAAGGCTATACTGGAGGTCTCATGTGTACTCTTCTGAAGTTCTTTGGTCCCGGAGTTCTGAGTAAATTGCCATATCATAACTAAGTAACGATTTCATTCTTCCATTAACATTTGACCGCAGTGAAATCTATCCCACGTACGAACATTTAAATAATCTGGACTCAAATGGAAAGGTAGCAATCACACGCAAAGCGAACGCTGGAATAGAGGTAATTTCCATGTCAAATCGTTATCAATATCATCCAAACACTTGTCAATCAAACATAATGAAATCAATCACTATAAAGACGGCACGTGGACCACGTGCGCGAATGCTGTCTATTAACCGACTCTAAATCGCTCGTATATGGCAGTTTGGGAGATGCTACATAATATCATCGCCGCTTCCAGTTGTCGGAATGGTTCATAAGAGTCGAATTCTTTAACCGAATGTCAATCGTAATTTTCGTTTCGGATAAGATTCCGGTTGGGCTTTTTAAGTGGTTTGGGTAGAGATGCGACCCCTAGCGGTACAAGTGTCACGCTACTTAATTGACTTTGGGCCTCTTGTGAACGATGGCTTTCGTTTGATTGATTCCAAGTTCACAAGGGTATTTTCCAAAAGTCGGAATGGGCTATGGTAGAGGAAACGATATTATCATTGCTATAATTAGATTTTCCGGTTTTATTCTAGCATTTGCGGCAAAAATATAAAACATGACCACGTGCGCAACATTGAGAAGTATCACCATTAGTCAATTTTGGTTACCAAATAAACTGAATATTTTCTTAATGTAATGGCGTGCGTTTATGTATATCACGTGAAGTGGATACACGAGTACCACAGTGGAATAGACTTTCTTCTTCTTCTTCTTCTTCTTCTTTTAATTGTGGTTTATGTCCGCTTTCAAGATTATTTCACTTATATTACGGCTTGTTAGTTTAAAACAGGAGGAAACCCACGGTGACAACATCCGTAGCGCAGAATGTTGCAGTAAACCTGCGAGCACCGGCTAGCTAGCTATAGTACTAATAGGCCAAGGATAACTGCATAACATTTCTATAATATATACACACTTATAGTTTACGTTATTGTAGTTAGACTGTTACCGTTGTTGGTTGACCAACGGTTTAACTTAGAAAGAAGAGACACTAATAGGATAATGCAATAATGTTGATGTCTTCTTATTTTATTTTGGTCGATTAATGCTTAATTTATGTCATAGTGGCTACTAGCTAGATATACTGGACACGTGCCGGCTCCGTGGCGTAATGGTTAGAGCGTCGGCCCGGAGTGCGAAAGGTCGCGGGTTTGATCCCCGGTCGCGTCATACCAAAATACGTTAAAAGATGGTACTTGTTGTTCCCCTGCTTGGCGCTCAGAATTAAAGGAGTAAAGCAAGGACTGGTTGGCTCGGAATCATTATACCGTGTCTGAGTTGGGTGTCCATGTTCTATCTGCGGCATGTGATATTCCAAGTGAGCTTGCACTATAAAAACTCGTGGAAATCCAGACTAGTATAAGCAGTACATATGCATGCAAGCCATGATGTGAGTGAACAAATCTTGAAAGTGGATTTAAACCCCAAATCAACCAATCAACCAATCTTGCTCTGTTTAGCTTGTAACTTATTGCATAATATCCTCTTGTAGGAAATGGCGCACGTCTATTTGGAGGAGCTGGCAATGCGGCCTAGTTCTAGGACACGGAGCTATATGACTGCACTTACCAGTAGACAGAAACAAGTGTCTTCCTTAACATCTTCCGGCAAACACGTGTACTGGATGAAGCGAGCTCTCAATGTAAGAATATATGTTATGTTGGTATATACCATTGAAGAAATATGTACGGTATGTTTTGGAATTTAATTGTCGTCGTATGTGTGAGATATTTCCGCTGCGACGTAACGCACTAATTCATTCATTCATTAAAGGAGACGCCTTCTAAAATTTGATATTTAATATGTTATTATATGGTTCAATACCAGCATTTCCATTTAAACTAAATTTTAAAATTCATCTTAGTAAGTTATTAGCCAAAAAATTACTCGGAAATCTAAGATTTCCGGAAACTGCCGACGTTTAATAAGTAGAGGCGTAATCACGTGATGTGACGTCACTGAGTCTAGTGTTTCTTGTTATTTAGTGGTTATGTGATGGAAAGAGATTTGGCAGAGGTTGATTTCAGAGTAATCAATGCCAATACCTACCAGTACGAGCCCTTAGTAAACCGCGAAGACGACAGAGAGCGATAGCGACAGTGGAACTGAAGCCGGAAAAAAAAGTCAATATAAAAAGAAATCATTAAAAATCGAAAAACACCCTGCTAAGAAACGTTTCATGAATCCACAGACATCTAGGCTTTAATTTGTCAACCAAATAAATCAATTATGATTACAGTTTTTGCGGTAATTACTCCGTATTCAACGATAACACATTCAACGATGTGCTGTTTTCACAAGACCTTTTCAGTCTGTCATCTAGTAGGCAGTGGCTTAGGGCAACTTTCAACCAATCCTGCTTGTCTATCATAGCCTGAGCATTTACGCGCACGTGACTTTGAATGAAGCGAGGTGCGTATCATTATTGTCAATACAATAACTAACAAATGTGAAATAGTGACAGTCATGTAAATCTTTAACCTATGCATTAAAAATATATTCGCGACATATAAAATACCATGACAACGCATGTGGTGATCGTAATACATTTTACGCCTGTGTCTTGTGTGAAAATTACGAGTGGAAAATCTACGGGTTTTTTTCTCTCCCGAAAATCATCATATATTATTTTTCGCACAGGATGAAATATTATTGTTGTAATGATGATGAACGTGAAGTAATGTATTCCTGAGGTCTTATTTGAAGAACTTTTGCAACCCCATGCAACACAATAAACCATATCGCTCGCCGATGTTCTCTATGATTACATAGCAAAATGGCTGACGTCTATCCATACTGACGTCAAACGATTCGGATTTCACAACGAGGGTCCAAATATGAATAAATGAGAACATAATTTTTAGGGAGAGTATTTTGGCTATGACTAATTAAGATGATTGTTTTTTATTTTTGTTTAAATGGAAATGCTTATATTTAACCATATAATAACATATTAAATTATCATATTTTAGTAGGAGTCTCCTTTAATTGGAAATTAATCCGAAGTAAGCTGTTGATATCTGGGGTTCGTTAGGAGTGGAGGCATTCTGTAGTCAATTCTGAAAATTACATATTTGGGGGAAATTGTTTTACTAGACTATAGACAAGGAACTTGGGTAAAACAATTGCAATGCAGTATCTATTGCCATGCTCTACTAACATCAGTAACGCTACACTTTTCATGGCCATTTTTTTCAAGAGGTATACAGCTGTTCGTAGCTAGAGCATGTCTATACATGGGGGTAACATGCCTTGGCGCTTTTTGGCATGAACCCACACTTATTATAGTCGCCTTGGATACATCGATCTTCAGTCCATCTATACACAGTGGAATGACTAAAATCTCTTATAGATAACATGCTTACTGTTTACAAAATATATTTAAAAAATAATGTTATGCAACAGAAGGTCAGTATGTGCTACTATAAAGGTTGTACTTTAATCGTCACGTACGGGCGAAAGATTTTCCCCCAGCGACGTTAATTAAAGCACCAAATAAACTAATCAAATATTCTGATGATTTCCTTCAGGAGTTGTGCCTCAAGCACACTGTAACAAGAGGCTACAGAAGGTTCACGTCGGAGAAAAGAACACGCGAATGGGAAGGAATGGAGCGCCTTCTATCGGAGGTCGAAACCAAGGAAGGACGTCATCTACTGGACTGGTCATTGAACTTGGTTATAGAGGTATTTCTTGTTGGCTGTGTCAGTTTTCTTGTGGATATCTTGATTCTATGCACTCATGACATACAACTGACATTGGTTCATTTCTTATAACATGAGATACTTATCAAGTTCGCTCGCCTCGTCCTGGTCCTGTGAATAGACCGAAAGTCCGGTTCCATTTCCGGTGAATAAACTCACCCATGGCATATACTAGTAGTACCATAAGAAAAGTAGCCATTATGGCTATGTTATCGTTGCAGATTTACATTATTCCTAAGGAAATAGTACTGACATTTAGTTCTTATTGCTAACCATTGGTTCATTGGTTAGAACCAGAGACTCGTCTGAGGTTTCCTGTCCGTAGTTGTACAATATAAAGCAGCTTATATAATCATTATGGTTATGTCATGAAATGATTGTTGATTCCAAATATAAATAAAAGGAACTGACATTGGTTCATTCCTTATAACAAGACACACCTCTGAAGTTCCCTTCAGCTGTTCATAGCAAAACGAAGTATACTGATTATATATTAGCATGGATGGAATGTAAGAAGAATCTCATGCTACATTGGTAATTGCTTCAAATACTCAACAAAATTAATTCAGGACCAGCAGATATTTTGTGGGGAAGCTTTTATCCAATTTTGGGAACTTTGAGGAATCTGGTGCCATTCTTCTTACAATGCGTCTGCAAGTCCTCGAAGAGTAACTGAAGTCTGTTGACGTTTGGAAATTCTTCGTTGTCAAGGTAATATAAAGCTAAATTTATCAGTTGAAAAAGGGTACTGGCCCTAAATTTATTTTGTTGAGTATACTATTGGAGATGGTCGTCTATGAATACCGACTTTCTGTTGTACAGATGCATCACGTGATCGAGTACAGCTCCGTGCTCATGGACCAATCACGTGGTCAGAGGTCATACGGTATCGCCCCCTGTATCCGCTCTTTGACGTTCTTGACCAACAGGATGGAACTGGTAAATTTAACTGTTTAGAAATAGTGAGTGGGGTTTGGATAATATTATGTTCTCGCAGTACCGGGTGGGTGGCAGCGCAATGGTCAGCTGATGTGTGGTAGAACGTTTGGGCTTCGGAGCCAAATGCATGGGTTAAATCACCTCCCGGGAGCCCGGCATCAATGTTCTCGAAATGGAGAATAGGATGATAGGATGCGCTGTCTATACCGTGGCAATGCAGTTATCACCCTTCAGTACCAGCTGTCTGTCAGTACCAGCTGGTGCTCGCAGGTTTACTGCAACATTCAGCGCTACGGATGTTGTGGGTTTCATCCCGCCCTAACTATAAACTGACAAGCCGTGATATGTGAAAGAATCTTGAAAGCGGATATTAAAAAGGTAGGCATACACTGCGATGTATTAAATGCCGTGTGCTAAATGATACAGTGAGAGAAATACATTCTACAACTTCATGCTTGGACATACATACATGTGTCAAACACATGTTCTTCATGATTATGGCAGTTTCCATGACAAAGACATTTCAATTTAATTTTGACATTATGTAATTCCTAGTTCATTGATGTTTTTTCTCAGCGTGTAAACTCAAAAAACATTGTTATTACTGTATTTCTACAGATATTCGAGGCAGGTGTGAAACAGAATATGGTCCACGTTCCAGCAAAGCTGATGCATCTTTCCAAAATGGCATTGAGGACCTTGCGGCAGCTCAACTCCAATATCAGTGCCACAACAAATACCGAGGCACATACACCACGTGATCAAATGCCAGATTCGCAGAAGCGTGCAATCTACCACTAATGCCAAAGCAAAGGTACCGTGCAAGATGTTTTGCTGATGGGATTGTACATTTCAACACTGTGAATATGATGATCTTACTATAACCAATGTCCATGTGCTATGAATATTGTATCGGCTCAGGAAATAAATATGATAACGTAAAAACATATTTTGATAATTAATTATTTTATATTTTATCGTACCGTGTTGATAATATAGCCTACTATTCTCGCGGTCGCTATGACTTAGTGTCATATATGTTAATGTATTCTACACAATGTGAACTGATATAGTAATTGAGGACGGGAACATATTTAAAACACCTATGCACATCTGTTCCCAGATCTCATGAGGCGATATCTGATGACGTCATAGACCACTATAAGGCATGGCCACTGTGAAGCAATGGCGAGATCACCTGTTTGGGTGGAAGTACCGAAGTCTTATGTTTTGGGCGGAAGTGCCCTGTCACTTGTTTTGGTAGAAGTACCCGAAGTCTCATGTTTTGGTGGAAGTGTCAAACCTGTTTCATGTCAGCCTCAAATCTTTACAACACTCATTATGATCAAATCGAAGAGAATGTGGTCTATGAGACAGCTATGACGAAATGCTCCCAAATCTGACAGTGTTCTTAAAATAAAACACACTGCATATATAGTGCCTTGCCTGAAACAGTTTAGCCTTCTGTGACAAGGAATTTATACTGTTTCATCTACATAACATATAGAGGTGTTACTGAGGTTCATGGTATACAACATTATTATGTATATGGACCTTATTTATTTACGGCCACTAAATATTTCTCCAGGCCAAATATTTATTATGATACGTGCGTGTCTGTATTAATGTCATATGTATAGGTTGATGTTTTTCATAATGTGTTTATGCATGGGAGAAAGAAAGATTGATGTGATATTTGATGGTTGTTTTAATTACTATACTTGAGCGTGTATTTGCATTGACAATGACTGGTAATAAACAAGTATACCAATTCACCTATCCGATATTCTGATTCATTAATTTTGTAGTATGAAACCTCCATAGACGATACTGTTAAGAGTATTTCAATGACACCAATACTGACGTCATTGCGTCTGAATTACAATATGCCTACACACATAGTATGTCTACCTAACACACACAGTATGCTTATATGCATACTATACCTACATATACAGTTGGCCTATACCTACATACATACAAAATATACATAGGCTATATACACAGTATATTATGTACTATTTGAGTACGAATACTATGTATTTATGTATACTGTGTATGTAGGCGTACTACTACTAGTAGTATAATGTGTATAGGGACCCGGATTGTATGTATGCAGATATACATAATATACTATAGTAGTAGTATACCTACATGCACAATATACATAAATACATAGTATAGTATACATTTGCCTACATATTGAAGTCTGAGGAGATGATTGAATTTGTTTTTAATACACAGTATAAACATACATACATACATACATACATACGTACCATTTAATTGCATACATCGTGTTCCTACATACAATGTTTGCCTATATAGATATTAAACACACACACACACACACACACACACACACACACACACACACACACACACACACACATATTGAAATATAAGGAGATGATTGGATTTTTCAATACTCGGAGTCCTGTGGTGGGATAGATTGGTCAATATCTGCATTGTTAGACTACATAACTCACAGAAAAACATATCGGAGATGCTGCTACGGATCCATGATCCTAGTAGGACACGTTCGCATCGGTGTCATAGAGGTTTCCTGAGCATTACACCCGTTGACAAAGTGTGCTACGGTACTAGGATCTTGGAGGGATCCGTAATACGGATATGAGATAATCTTAGTTCAGCAAGCTGTTCTAGTGGCCCCTTTGACTATCGGACATTCGATCCTGGCTGCAGCGCTAAACGACGGGTATAGTGGCCAGAATTGAATGTCCGATAGCAATGCATTGCCTCCATGACGTTTAGCTACTAAGATAATCGTTATAATGGAAAAACTGAAACCATATAATATATGGCATTGTTCAGTATCATTAAGTCTTATTTGATAACAGTTCTGGACTGTATAACGACCTAACTATAGCTATAGCTATTGTCAAAACTGGATTAGGATTAGGCGAATTATTCCGTTTGCCATACCTTAATTCAGTGTTAATACTGTTGTCGACCTGTAGAGCCCGTTCTTGAAAGTGAGAATCCCATATGTCGTCTGATATGACTCTGAATAATATTATTGTGGTAAACAGTTAGCCTCCCAACAAACCACACTCACTACAAACCGGAAACGAGTTGGAGAGTTACCGCTATTGGTACAGCATAATGAATAGCATGATTTATTTTAAAAAACAGAATAAGAATGTATGCTGCCGCGGCTTTTTTAAAATTAAATATGTAACATATGATTTTGTCCACGTATTCTCTCTCTCTCTCTCTCTCTCTCTCTCTCTCTCTCTCTCACACACACACACACCCTCTCTCTATCTCTCTCGAAAATCTTCCAAATTAAAAATAAACAAATACTAATTTACATTAGTAAAGCTGTATCCATGTGGAATCTCAGTTGGGCTTGGTAGTATATCATGTTTCGACTGACTAAATAGTAAAAGCTGAATAAAACAAAATTAGACTTCAGAGTTCCAACATGGTCCCTTTAAGAGGGAATCCCGAGCCTCGTTTTCGATCCCATGTGATGACGTCACATTGGGTTTTCCCATCATGTGCCAGTGAACACTTTTCGGAAGTGGTTACATTTCTTTCAGTGAAATCCCTTCCAGCGGTTTCCTATTGCACTTATTGTTTCCAATTTTGTTAATCTAGTATAAACTGAACTTGAGCTAAATTAGTCAATCCATCGTCGTGTTACCAGCTGGTTACCGAACGAAAAGAATAAATGTGTTGACACTCAATGACAGTTGGTGTCATCATTTGATAACACACTAGGCCGAGCACATCGACTGTCACAGTGACAAGTGACAGTGGCATTTGACAGAGACGTTTACAGAACTGTCAGTCTGTACTGACTACATTTTTTCTGCCGTACAACTAGACGTGTCTATCATTCAGTTATAGTAGAAGGAACCATGTGAGCAGGTATTTGTGTTTTTACAATAATAATTTTAATAATTACTCATCTAAATTCTAAATAGTAATGTAGATATATTGAAATAATATATTGAAAGATATATATATATTTTTAAATGTAGAAAGGTTGTTACATAGCTTGAAGGTTAGCTTTCACATTAATGTCATCTACCCCTACTGGGTTCCCATTTTATGCAGGATGACGAGACATTTTCAAATTAACTTGGTTGCCTATAACTTTAAGGTGACACCATTAATATGCAGTTACACAACAAGTTTTTCATCCAGCATGGGGTACAACTACTTTTTGTTACTTTAAAAAAAATTATATATATATATATATAAGATAACCTGACCTAGTGCTGCATCCATGCACTAGCAATATTGAAGTCTGATCATGTTTAAACAATTGTCACCGCTGAAGCAATATAATGGTACAAATCATACACTAGGCTTAATTTATGCATTTAGCAACTGGTCAGGGGTTAAAATATGGAACACACACTATACTCATATCGTTGTATAGCACTTGCACTAGTATATTGCATCTGTCCACATGCTTATTGAATTATTTTACCTGTTTTATTTCCCAATCTCAATCAAATCAGATAAATAAAATAAAAAACGGTACCACCGCTGTAATGTATATAGCAAAATAATGTCAAAATGTTTAAGGAGCAAAACGAGATCTGATTTTAATTAGATTGTTCTATATACATATATTCAAATATTATTTATATATCATTTTCTCTGTTTTAGCAGTCAATGTATTACTGACGGAGATATTGCAGCTGAAGCGTGACTGACTGGAACTCCTAAGGATGAGAAGAGGGTATGATGATCCTGCGGAAAAACCCTTGTTCGGTGAACCTCGACCTGTGGTACGTGGAAACTTCATATATAACATTTATAGGGTTACTAACTTTTTTGAGGATGTTTACAGATGATCCTCGTTTACCCCATTTCCCAAAGAACATTGCAGCAGTTCTTCTGGATATTTGCGTTACCGCAGTTACTATAATATTTTGAACAGCAGAAAATACTTAAATTTGTAGCTGTTCGAATTATTAGAAAAACACGGAAATTAAAAATAATCGGTGTTTGATATAATTAGGTACAACCAAATCAAAGTACTAAATTTGATTGTAAATGAAATAGTAGGGTAAATAAATGAAGGACTTTAAAAAATTGGTTTATTTAAACAAACAAAATATGATTGTGTTGACTTAATTAGAATTAGAATATGAATTATGAATACGATTGGTCATGTTCATATTTTTATGGTAGGAACAATTTTATTTTCGGTGATTTTTTTTTTTATTAGAGGGTTCAAATTATAAGGGTAATTACGGTATATAAATATGTATATTATTATTATTAAATTCATAAACACACTAACCTTAACCATAAAAGCACTATATGTTTAGGGTAAAATATATGACCCTAGTTTTACAATGTTCACATTTATTATATATTATCAGATCATGATAATAAGAAAAGAATTATTATTATTATTATTATTGTTTCAATATCTGCTCGTCACATTGTATAACCATGCTAACAATTATGACAATATGAAAAAAATTGATACCTTTTTTTTTATTTGGATTTAAGTTGTTCCTATTAACTTAATAATCACAGTTGAATTGTATTTCAGGATCGAGTCTTGAACCTTGTCGTTGGTTTGTTCACTGGTCTCGTGGTACTAGTAAGTACATATTTGATTTTATCAGACATTATGTATAAATATGTAGTGAAAATGATAAAAGTTAACACCATGTGTTGTATTGCTAGAATCATGATTAATTCAATGCTGTAAACAGTTTTGAAGTAAAAAAGTAGATAGTCTTTAGACTATGAGTAGATATACTAATTAATGCAAGAATATGGTTAAATGTAACTGATTGTTCTAATCTGAAGGAAAATGGCCTGAATTGTCAGTATGATATACATTTAATGTAAATATTGGATTGTATATTAAATATAGGAGCATAAAATGTGATTTGATTGAAGATTTTGTATTGATATTATTTAAATCAGATCTCGTTTCACGCCTTAAACATTTTGACATTCTTTTGCTGCAATTTTGAGATTTGAGCGATGTCCAATTATCTAAGCATGTTTCAGATCTGATTTTAATTAGATTGATTTTGTACATATTACTCTGGTATTTTTCTTCTTTGTAGGTGACCCTTGTCAGTGCTTTTGCAGTTAACTGGCCCCCGAATGGCGTAAATGTTTTCTTTGCCTGTGTCATAGTATTCATATGTGGATCTCACCTAGTGCTAGTAAGTAATGATACAAGAGGCCATTTTCCTTGTTATAAATACCTTTCGTTTGCTGAGCCAATAGTAATAATAAATAATAATAACAATAATAATAATAATAATAATAATGTCTCTTTAGTCATGTATAGCAAATAATTTCTGCATATTGAATGCTCAAATGGCATAAATTACATTATGACCTGGAACAACGACTCATTGTGCACACTTGACCTCAACTCCCTGGGAATCATAACTAGCATTCATATAAACATTACTGTCATCCTACTGGGTACCCATTCCCTGCTGGGGAAACAAGAACACACATGCAGTAGATTATACGCGAATGTACCTTTGGCAATATTTTATTTATTTTTTTAACAGAAAACAAAGGAAAGATTTATATATTTTAGAGTTAAAATTAACTGATATTTTTTTTTACATTTCAGATTTACTGGTACAGACAGGGAGACCTTGAACCTAGATTCCGCTCCATGATCTACTACAATGCTTTTACCATTATTCTGCTGTCTGTGTGTGGAAATCTCTATATTTATGGCGTAGGCTGTAAAACATGACATGTATCCATGTGTTCATTTCACCCATTGCATTCGAAAAGTGGGGAAACACACAATTGCAAATTTGAAATGGAAGATTCACATTTTAATTTTTGCCTTTACTGACAGATAAAAGAATATACTTTTAATTTTGCTGCAATGCTACAAGTAATGTAAGGTGCAATTTGTGATTTTCCAAAAAAGGCTGGGGACCCCACCCTAAGCTCAAGCTACCACTTATTCATGAAGATCAAACTAATGTAATATAATTTCCTTTATATAGCGCAAGAACAAAAATCTATATGGCAATTGAAATACTAGTGTAGTGTGAGCATGTGATGACTTCACTACAGTACCAGTCCAGGGATCTGCTTGCCATATTGAACTTGTATAGGGCACTGCACCATTTAAGCCCTTGTATGGACCTATTGAATGAAGATTGCTTGAAAGTTTACTGCAACAGTCAGTACTATGGATGTTACAGGTTTTCTCCTGCCCTAACCTTACAAGCCGTGATATTAAGTGAAAGAATCTTGAAAGCGGCTCTAAAGCCCAATTAAACAAAATTACTCTTCTTGATTTCAACCTTACAAGACATTTTCCAGTACATATTTACTTTCATTTAATGCAATATTCTTTTGTATGTGCAGGTTTCAATGTTTTCCCCCATTCCTATTGATTTTCAAGTATATGTACTTAAACAAAATAAGTTAAAATTATTGCTCATCAACCATATCCAAAACTAATGATATTATAGTAGCCACTGGGCTATCATTGCTTTGTTGACCACTGTTATGCATTTTATTCCATAATTTGTTTTTACTTTGAACATATTGAATTACCGATACTTTGGAAACCCCTGCTTAAGAAAGGAATTAGTTTCATTTAATTATTTGCATGTTGTATATTTTCAAGGATTTGACAAAGAAATATCAATCACATCTATATAAAAAATAAATCGCACCAAATTTGAAAAAAGTGCAAAATACATGCAATACATTTTTATAGTACGTAGTTGTTGGTTGCATGCAGTATTAAATTCAGCATTCTTGTGGACCAATTGTATTCCTTAATTTATATGTACATACTTTGCTTCACGCCTTAGTGCTGTGTATTTAGCATAAGGAATATACCACACATGGAGAGTACCATGTATTTAATTGTAATAAAGTCACCTTTATGTATAAATGAAGTGGTTGTCATTTCAAGAGCTTACCAGTAATTGGATCAACTCTGAAAAGATAGTCGGCCTAATGATTACTTGGAACAATGAGTTATTCCCCTTTCGTATATATGCATGTGTTATTAGATTTCTGGGGAGTACAGGGTTTTACAAACTGAAGGTTGAGGGGTGTACGAGAAATTTTGGCTTGTAAAAACCTGTATGCCCCGGAAATCACGCTGTTTACAAATGTATCCAAAATCGTAATAGATCTACATACTTTTAAGAAAGTGAACATGTGAATACACATGCAGAATGTCTTTCTAATGTGCGAGTCGAGGGCAACAGCCACGCCACAGTGATCATGACGTCACAACTTTTAACTTTGGCCAAACCGGGGTGTACATGGTTTTCCAGGATATCTCTCAACGAATCAAATTGCTAGAATTGTCGCATATCTTCGCCAAATTTATGCACCAAATCCATGTTTGAAAGTGCTCATAGCGCTACATTATATAATTTATTACTCTGGTCCATGGATCAGTGTGCTCTCATCTTCCTTCTCAACTCCCCAAGAAGTATACAACCCAAGCTACCATTCAAGGATCCAGGTAACATGTATATAATTATATGAAGAAGAATGGCATCAGGTTCCTTAAGGCAATTTCCAAATTTGGTAGAAAGCTTCCCCAACAAAATATCTTCCGGCCCTTAATTAAATTTGATAGTTGCACTACTGAAGCTAATTACATGCATTTTGGTTCTTTTTCTTTTAATGCCAAGATTTGTTGTGATTTTTTTGTGATGAGAACATTTTTTAGTAATGACAAAGTTCCTCAGAATGTATCCCTGACAAGACTGACATTGTGGGTATATCTCTCTTTTATTTGCATGATCATATATTTTATATCTAGATCTAGTATTCACAGGTAACCGGGGACATAGCCAGGAATGAAATAAATTGTTACTAAGGTAGCCAGCCTCCTGCAGGAATTGTACAGTCCTGAATTTGTTTTCTAAAGACAAAATTACCTGCACGCACAAGTCTTAAGGCCTAATATTAGCTACGCCCCTGGTAACGTCCTGTTTACAGAACAAAACCGTCTACTTATTAGGGGTGTAATGACACAATGACAACTTGGTGTAGGCCTATGCATCTTGGAACGTAGGACTCATTAATTTACTACTTGACGTACTTGTATAGCAAAATGTGTTCAGTACTTGCTGTGTGATATACACATAGTTCAGTATCTTCCTTGGTGAACTGCACATAGTTGTTGATCAATTTGTACATGTATTAAAAATAAATATTGGAACAAAACACATCGCTCAAAAATCCTCACACAAACATATGAATCAGACATTCTTCCACCATACCACTGGCAATACTGTTCATCATTATTTCATTGACAGCATCAACACGGCGTTGTGAAGAACGTGGACTATCTTTAAATATAGCCTGTGTGGAACGTGTGATTTTTTTGTCCGCTTCATGTATATCACAAGTGAGTGTAGTACACATTATTTTATGTACGCTTCATCTATATATGACCGCAAGTGACTGTGGAGCATATAATTTTATGTGCGCTTCATGTATATGACAGCAAGTTGATATCATAACAGCCATCCACCTGAAACAAATAACCCCAAAGAATGTTATCAATGAATAGGCGATAACACAAATGATTACAATGTGGACAACCAAAGTAGCAATGGTAGACATAAATATACTAATGTGAAGACATGTCTTTATTTTGATTATGAATGTTCAGGCATGGCAACAGACAATTGTGATTTCAGCAAAACACAAGTCGGGGTGCAGGCCCCAAGCCATGTTGTTCGTGGCAAATAAATTAACACCTGGACAAATAAATAAGTGGATTTCTGCAGAAAATTGCCATGCCTGGAATGTTTGATGACAGTGATAATGCATGAAGCAGCAGACATATCTATGGGAATGGGAATTTGATCACAAAAACATACCATGACAACCAATAAAACCTATCAGTAAGAGACAATGATAGTAACCTTGAACCAAGGGAGATAACTGTAAAGTATGTACAGTACTTCTCAACAAAATGGAATATATAATATACAGTATATATATTTCTTTTTTTATTTAATTGGGGTTTAGAGCTGCTTATATCACGGCTTGTCAGTTTAGGGCAGGAGGAAACCTGCAACATCCGTAGTGCTGAAGGTTGCAGTAATGGAGATATACCATTTTTTGAATGAATAAAGTCATCATTTTGTTGTTCTGTTACATCAATGTGACAAATATAGATCTTCTCACCTCATATCGACCGAGATTGACAGAACTTTGACTTCCAGCAACAACCTCAGCCATAGCCCACAAGTCTTGTACATTGGCTGACAGAGAGTGCAGGTCAGCTATACCCTATTGAAATAGAAATATTTCAAAAGTGGGTAATGAAAATTGCTTTACTCATTCAAAATAACAGATACTGTAAATCAGGAAATTAATGCGAGCAGGATATTAATGAGAAAAATGCGATTGGCGTATGGCCGCATTCAATTCCTACGCATTATGTAAAATAATGAAAGGTAGGTCCGGGGAAAA
>JAUTBT010030149.1:0-19012 GCA_032361225.1 Lepetodrilus schrolli | reverse complement strand
TCGCATCCTATCAATATCGCGTCAGAAAGGTAACTTTCGCGAACATTGATGCCGGGCCCCCGGGGCGGGATTTGAATGCTATATCATAAAGCAACACTGCTTTAAAGAACACTCTTCATTAATAGTTTTACATGATCAACTACCCACATTACAACACTGAAACTGTTGTAATTGTAATTATTTACCATGCAAAAGTTAGGCACAACATGTTTAAGACACTTTATTTGTAATGTTGCCATGACTTGTTATGCAGATAATGATGAAAACAGGATTTTCAGTAATGACACCGTAATACTACAAGTACTCCGGGGATTTGGGGATACAATGTCATGGCCCAGACCAGGTAGCAATGCATTTTTATTTTGTTGGGAGAGGGCCCCATAACAATATATTATTTTTTTTACATTAATGAAACTTCACATAAAAAAATACATGGAGTGAAGGGTACAACATCTTGTGGACATGTTCAATGTGGCAACTGATGAAGATGAAATTGAAGACTACATGTATAGTTTAAGATTATAAACAGTATGACGTCATTCTAGACGTCGAGGTGTCATTCTAGACGTCAAAATACCATTCTTTACATCGAAATGACGCATTTAACGATGTATCTTTAGCAAATTATGAATATAATGAGTAATGTTTACACTTAAGGTGGCGAGGAATTGTTTAATTTAAAAGATATAAGAAGATATTTTAACATTGGCGGCAATCTTGATTTGACGTCATATTTGGAATCTTCTTTCTGGTGGTCAGAATGTAGCCAACTTTTGGTTTGTTCTTTATAAATGGTACATTTAGCAAAATAATGAATATTATAAGTAATATTATCTAAAGTGGTGAGATATTTCTTGCACCGTGTTCTTGCAATGCTTGGAGGTTGGCCCATTTATTTCGTCATTTATATCCCAGTGGGCAGTTTAGGATGTTTTGATTGCAATGAGCTTACACACAAGCAAATATACAATAGTGTTTGATGTTGTCATACCTGATCAACTATAAAGTATTATGATAAAAAAAAAAGTAAAATTATTGAAGTGTTACTTGTATATAAAATAAAGTGCATGTTTAAGCAATACATTAAAAAATCCAGGCATATTGACTAACAGTCCTGTTAAAACTGTACATATAATTAGTAATACTAAAATAAATACATATATGTATAATCATACGTAAAAACAATAATACGTATTCAATAATCATACATGTATATAAATCAGTTGCCGCTGTTAAACGTGGTTCGTCTTTTTAACTTTTTAAGGAATCTGTATTTCTAAAAAGAACATGTTTCTAAAGTAATGTTTGTTTTTTATTATAATAAAACAAAATAATATATACATTTTTTTAATGTGTGTGTGCGCGCGTATGCGTGTGCGCTCAATAACAGTGTGATAAAATGAAGTTTGATAATTTCCATTTTTTTTATTATTATCACCACGAAAAAAAATATGTATTCACTAATTGTCATTAATATTAATGTAGAATATAATTCTATCAATAACAAATAATATTCATAATATATCAGATACTCCATATTACATCTTACACACTGAGTAACTACATTACTATACTAGGGAGGGGGGGGGGTATCAAAGTAAAACTATCTACAAGATTAATTTACCATCCACTATTCTCTCATTAGTCTAAAGAGACACCAGTCACAACCATTATTTCTACAAACTTCTGCCATGAAATGATTTCAAATCTGGTTATTACTGGGAAAGCGATTTGTTTCTGATTAATATTTTGTTGTATGCATGAGAGAATGAGAGAATGTTCATATTTTATTTATTTATCTCGTGGAGATAAACATGAAAATGTTGAAAACAAGTGGAACATGCAGAAAATGTAGCTTGTTGGCCAATATACCTGTGTAGACACATCAGATGTTCATACTTTCTGTTCAAATACGTTTGACAATGACATATGACGTCAACAAACCGTGATTGTATGTCATTAGCATTGGCAATACAAATCAATCAATATTTCGTATTATATTGACTCGCAAAGAAGTCTGCTTTACTAGAGATAATAGAAACGTGATGTACTATTCTAGCAAATATAGATCTAACACGATTAAACCTAATACAGGCCATACCTTCAATGTATGCGATTGTTTTTTTTTATATACATACAAAACAGCAAAATACGGTTGCACATAGATTAATAAACTGTTCATGGCGGGTAAATTTACAAAGTCCTTATGCAACCCTATAGAGAAATGGAATGCTCTGGACAATGAAAGTGGTGACCCGTCCCGTACCGTACTGGTCATTGGGAGCTCATGAATGGAGATCCCGTGTCGACGTGTCCGTATTCGTAGTATTCAATGATCGCTCCCCAGATTGTATGACACATGTTAATGGTAGACAGTCAGGCAATCGCTTAGAATCTGAAACCTTGGCTATATCATCGCTATTTAAACAGGTTCTTTGAGCATTATATGTCTGTTACTATTATGTAGTCAAAACAGTGTCCATGTCTTTAGTATGTGTGTGTGCGTGTGTGTATGTGTGGTGTGTGTGTGTGTGTGTGTGTGTGTATGTGTATGTGTGGTGTGTGTGTGTGTGTTTGTGTGTATGTGTATGTGTGGTGTGTGTGTGTGTGTGTGCGTGTGTGTATGTGGTGTGTGTGTGTGTGTGTGTATGTGTATGTGTGGTGTGTGTGTGTGTGTTTGTGTGCGTGCGCGCGCGCGTGTATGTACGTGTTCCTTTTGACTTCTTCGTTGTTTTAACAAGTTCCATCTCCAGGTTTTGATGGGTCACCGCTCTAGCTTCAATTATATTAAGTTTCCCGGAGTTGTTAAAGAGTCAGACTATCGCTTAGAATCTGAAAAGTTGGCTATAATATCTCATTATTTAAAAAGAATAGTTCTTTGAGCATTATAGGTACTATCTGGACATGCATGTGCTCTGTATAATATACTATTGCTAAAAATGGTTGTCACCCATAAACGTTTTGCTATTACTTGTCGATATTTGAGAGAGAGAAAGAGAGTGAGAGAGAGAGAGTGAGAGAGAGAGAGAAAGAGAGTGAGAGAGAGTGAGAAGGAGAGAGAGGCAGACTTACAAACAGATACATACCTTATTCTCTGCAGATGATGATAGATAGAAGATTCCTAACATGATATCGACCAGCCTTAAACGTAATGGATAATAATTAAATATCACTTTTGACAAACATCTTCATTTAAAATGATTCAAATATTTAATTCATATGGTATAAACCTTAAAAAAACTGATGGTCCTACATACACCACGTACAGTGATTGAATTCCTTCCAAATGATCTCTTATCGATAAATCAGCTAATTTTCCGGGCAATCAGTTTGATTATATACATAGACTGCTAGTGCTAGGTGCGTGTGACCTCTCAACCGTCTGACCGAGGACCAATTTAGAGCGTACTCTTCTAACCACGTGACTAACACAGAGGGTGATAGACACCATATTCAAAATATTAGATTGTTTATCACCGACAGGTAATATGATTTATTTCGATGGGTTTGCGTGGCTTTTCCTGCCTGAAAGCTCGGATTCTTTCAAATATAGCTTTGCATATTACATTTGAGCAATAATAATAACGGGCATAGGTAAAATATCACCTATGCAAGGTATATATGAGTCATTAAAACGCAGTTTAGAACCAACGCATGCGGTTTCGAACGATCTCGTGCAGTTAAAAATGTCCGCGAGCAATTTAATACGATCACACGCAGCTTAGAACGATTACGCGTACTTTAATGATCGTGCGCAGCAGTTTGGAACGATCATGCGCCGTTCAAAACGATCGCACGCAGACAGTTATGTCCTGATTTTGGGCTGTTTTGCAAATATACTGTAGTTCTCTGTATATGTCATAGTATGAACAAGCATAACAATCAACCAACATACATGTAAATTTGCCCTATGCCCACCACATTGTGTTCGAGTCCCTTTAAGAGCTAGTCAGTGACGAAATCTATAATTAGATTACGGCGCTCAACCGTGACCCGTGTGTACCACGTGATAAACACGGAACAAATACTGTCTAGGTCACCACACAAGGTCAACAGCTGGTCAAGTAATTATGCAGGCGACCGCACTGCTAGGGTATTCCGGACACAAGCCAGTGTATACATCGCCTGAACATTTGCTGTGAGCGTCATGACGTCTTACAAAGGCATTGGGATAATGTCTGGCACTTCCGTAGATGGATTGGATATATGTTACGTTGAGTTTACAGGAGACTTAGAAACAGATGTATGGGGATACCGGATAGAAAGTGCGACTACCGTGCCGTATACTGATGAATGGTCTTTAAGACTGAGAGAAGCCACCAAGTTATCTGGACTGGATCTCATTAAATTGCATTTCGAATTTGGTCATTTTGTAGGACAGAGTGTCAAGTATTTCATTGCAAAAGAAGATCTCAAGGTTGACTTTGTCGCATCTCACGGTCACACGGTTTTCCACCAGCCTGGAAACGGCATCACATTTCAGCTTGGCGACGGAGAAACTACATCCACGTATCTCCCGTGCCCATTTGTTTGCAACTTCCGAGCTAAAGATTTGGCGCTCGGAGGACAGGGAGCACCGCTCGTACCCTCTGGAGAAAAGTTTCTCTTCAGAAATATAGACCTGTGCATAAATCTCGGCGGTATTGCCAATATAGGACACAGTGGCACGAAAGGTTTTGACGTCTGTCCATGCAACACGGTCCTAAATAAACTCGCCAAACAATTTGATGATGGACTGGAGTATGACAAGGGAGGAAGCATTGCGTCCAAAGGCGTGATTCGTGACGAGCTCCTACAGACACTGGAAGCGTTGGACTATTACAAGGAATCGCCACCAAAGTCGCTTGGAATCGAGTGGATTTCGAAGGAAGTATTTCCACTTATTGATGTGAGTTGCATAATATTATACCCAATCTTGTAATTCATGGGTCTTGCTTTCAAAAGATGTATGTACCTGTAATTATACATCATATTTTTAATTCAGCTGAAACGTTAATATAGTACATAACGTAATGAAACGTAACATGTACGCGTTAGGTTAATTACAATATTGGTGTGTAACAGATACGCAATTCAATAGTTATTACCTTCCCTGAATTTGCATTGTGAGACTAATGTAATCTTATCATGTTATATATATAGACCTTCATTCTCGGAAATACAAAACCGTCGTTACGCTTGAAAACTTTACATTCATGTGCTATACAAGTAGATACACACATATGTAGGTCCCTCGCTAGAATATAGACGCGAGTATACCTTAACTGGGTAACGGTATAAATAATTTATTAGTTTATCACAAACAACAAAGCATTTTGCAAGAGATATATTTCCATTACCTCTGAGTGCTAGTATCGAATACATATTTTCAGAAAACAAACAATGGATCTGTCTGACGGTAACGTATATTACATGTAAACTTGTCGTATGTTATCAACTTGGTTACATATCCTTCATTGCTCCGATTGTCTAAAGTAGGACACTCCTCGACGTATGTTTAGCATTAGTTCTACAATGAATACGTTTAGGTGCCCATTTGTTACGCACGGGGCCGTGCATTTTTCACTTGTGCGTCTGTTTCTGTAGCTTCTTGTTACATTCATTCATGCCTGCCTTTTCGTCAGTCCGTCCTCCATCCAATATATGTATGCATGCATGCACATATACATCCTGGATAACACAGATCCAGCTTGACCGATACATGTGTCATACCTTATCCTCAACTAAATATTCATATAAAAAAACATTCACCTGGCTAGTCTATATTTCTGGTCACGAATTTCAGCGGCTCTCCCCCCCCCCCCTCTCTCTCTCTCACACACACACACCCAAACACACACATACACGCACATGCACACACACACACAATCACACATGCACATGCACACATATACATAATCACACACACAATCACAATCACACACGCACACACGCACACACAATTACACATACATACACGCACATGCACACACACACACACAATCACACACGCACATGCACACACACATACATAATCACACAATCACACACGCACACACAATCACACACGCACACACAATCACACAATTACACACACACACACACACGCATGCACACATGCACACACACACAATCACCAAAGGATATAGTACATATGAAGTACCAGAATAATAGTGTGCTTGACATATTGCAAGTGACCATGGAACATGCATGCCTTTTTTATGACTTGTAAACAAGTTTGTTACTACATGTACTTGACTGAAGCCTTGGGACATAGTTGCAGGCTTATTGTCCTCTGTTGTAGCTACCTATATACCTTGTACTCGATCTCTAGCTGCTGTGTCCTTTTGAGTTCCCTACAGCCATACTGCTGTCTTTCATACCCATGTCATTGTGAGACACACATGCCTATGTGGCTATATGAATGTATTATGTGGCCCCCAATCTCCATGGTTAGTAAGTCTTGCAGAGTATTATGGTTTTATTGATAGAGTAGACACTGGGTTTAAAGAGTGTTTTACTGCTAGGACCTGCTGGAGACTGTGTCTTGCTGTTGAGATTGATGGATTCCAGCAGAGTGGACAATTGTATCAGCTCTGCAGGAACTCAATAGGGGACCTAGACCTCCTTCTGAGGACCCCACTGATGTGTTGACATTAGATTAACTTTCTGTGTCACTTAATGTCACAGTTTTGACCAGGCTGGTGATAGGTAATGCTTTTGATCATAGCGAATACTGGCTTAAGCTTATCTGGATGTTTTGTGTGTCATGATTTGACCAAATTGAACTTGGAAACGTTATCAGGAAATTTACCTGGCATCATTAACCGGAGATGCCATAAAGAGTGGTGACTGTGTCTAATTGAGCAGGGAGAGGGTTAAAGGTAGAACAAAATTCTTGGCTTTGTACAGGATAACATCCTAGTAACAGTCGATTTGTGAACAATTGTAATGCTTTTCGTGAATTAACTGTTGCGAGGATGTTATCTGAGTTATAATACAGTACACATTACAGCGGGTGGTAGCACAGTGGTAAAACATTGGACTTCAGAGCCAAAGGTTCCAGGTTCAAATCCTGCCCCAGGGGCCCGGCATCAATGTTCGCGAAAGTTACCTTTCTGACATGATATTGATAGGATGCGCTGTCTGTAGAGTGGCAATGCAGTTATCATTTTTGGTCTTGTCAGTACCAGCCGGTGCTCGCAGGTTTACTGCAACATTCAGCGCTACGGATGGTGCGGGTTTCTTCCTGCCCTAAACTGACAAGTCGTGATAAAAGTGAAAGAATCTTGAAAGCGACTCTAAACCCCAATTACCAATAACAATCCCTATGGCAGTGACTAGTACACTCAGCTAGGCAATGCCTGAAAAAGGCATGCATTTAAAATGACATAAGGCAGGAGGCAGTTTATGATTTCCGAGGGGGGGTGAGAAAAAAAGCGTGGGAGAGATACATCACCTGGCTCAGGCTGAATCATCCTCAGCTCCAGATGTTTAAAAAATGTGTTGTGGTTCCCTCACCTAGACTAGAGCAGTGGACCTCTGGGAACCTGAGCTGCCTGCTTGTACAGCAATGTACAGGGTGGAAAGTACACACATCTGCTGTATCATAGCATAGCATAGCACTAGCATGCCGAGACAGGGGTCCATATGCTACAGCTAGATGCTTAATTGGTAGCATTTTCTGGGAATGCGTTAATTAGTATTTGTACTATATTGATAACCAAACAATGTTGCTTTTTCTACTTTAATTTTGGATTAAAGTTACCGGTATGGGTTCTATACCATGATAACCACAATAATTAATAAGGTAATTGCTATAGAAATTGGTCAGTTTTAGATTTTTCAGGTTTCCTACCTGTAAACTTTGTTTTCATGCTTTAGGTCTATATTATAATATATAAGTGATTCTATCGTACTTCAACATTCAATCAACGAATATCATAACTAGTTTTGGGGATGTCATCTAACTATATACAAGATATTGCACCCAGAATGATGATTTGAACCTGAAATTTAGGTGAAGTTGCTTGAAATGCATTGTTTATGGGCAGTATGGTATAGATTTACTTTTAAATTATTCAGTAATACTTCTCCAACAATCATGAATTTTTCTGTGCTGCTCAAATGTGGAGGGGGTGGGGGGTAACTGTGCAAAGACTCGTCCTTATATCGAGGGAGTGTTGGCATATGTTCCTGCAACACACACAGCCAAGGGATTATGGGGGTGTGTCTTTATGAGCAGCTCGGCATCATTAATACTGATGGCAGATCAAGTTTCCCATGTTACCTGTGCTCGTGCAGATTCAGAAATGTACTTGTGAGATATTGTACTGATGCTTGCTTTCTGATGGAACATTGAAATTACTTGGAGTATTGACTGGAACCATGTCTCCCACTGATGCCTATGTTGATGGGAAAGTCTTGGAGCTTCTTTGCCAAGTAAGCTGCTGAGTTTCACATAGGTATACAATCGTGAGGTCGTGTCAGTGTACGATTCCTGCTGCAACATAAAGGAACACACATTTACGTTCATGAGTAGTGCATTTGTTATCATTTGAATCCTAGTATCCACCACATGTCATTTCAGAGCGATATTGCTTGTTGATTTATCCATTGAATGTCATATTAACTTGTTTATTATGGAAGTTGGCTACAAATGTTAGCCCACCCACAATATGACTAGTCGACAAAACATTTCTTTACTCATTTGTTTGTAGTTGTGCCCATCACATGAAGTTTATAACTGCCATAACTTTGTCAATATTGAGCTCAATTGGTGCTCATGAATACTCTGTTATGCTCGGTGTGTTACACCAGTGTGATGAAAGGCTATCCTGGCTATCTATAGCTGTCCATGCCAGTGCCACGGCCATGTCTGCCCACATATGTTGTCTATTTACATACTTGGCCCCATGTTACACTGTGTAGGCAAGGTAGCCCAGTGTACCACTAGATTATCTGAGGTAGCCTGTATTCTGTAACTTGCATATATACATATCCAGTAAAAACAGTTTGACATGCATTGGTTCTTTCCATGGGTTTTGTCCATGCATCACTGATATTAGTTGTACCTCATGAAATATTCAGTTGCTAATGGAAAGGTTAGCTGGCCAAGTAATAGTATGCATTGTTAGTGATTGTGAAAGAATTGCTTTCTTATAAATGATAACAATTAAATGTTATATAAATATAAAAAGGGATTGTTATAATGTATTTCAAATTTTCTTTTCTTTTGATCTTGTTGATAGCTAAACAATTTTATTTACTATTAACAGTGGTTCTTGGAAAGTCGTGCCATTCATTGATAAATAGTACTATTAATAACAGTCAAATTGCATAGTAATGCACATGTATAGTCCAATATATCAATAGATAAGCTAATTCCATTTGTCAGCTATACTTTGAAAGCACATAACTAGTAGTAATGCATCTGCTATATGTATATGGTATGTATAAGGCTTCTGTTAACAGTGACTCTAATGTCATTTTCACCTTCTGTTGTTGCATGTTTATCTTGAATATATTATGTGCTATTTGTCTGTATGATGTCTACACTGTCAAACTGTTATTTATGTCAGCAAGTGACACTGCTGGGCCCATGTGGATAGGACAGTAAACATGTTTGTGGTGAGCTGGATGGGGAATTGGGTTTTATTTACTGTATTATGCCAATGTTGATGTCCTTGCAGAGTGTAGCATGCTGAAAAAGTCGGCAAAAATACCAAAGTTTTCAGTTCATCTATGACCCATGTGGAAATATGTGTTGATAAATATACATTTCAGTATTAAAAATTCAGAAAATAATAAGGGGTTTCCTCCATTATAGGCCCGATGTTAATCATGGTTAAATCTGTAATTTGTATGGTGTTCCATATAGTTACTTTTAACAATAGAGATTTTTAAATGACCCCCCAGGACCCCATCTGATTGGAACACTGCAACTATGAACTGTGAACTCCCAACATGTTCATGTCATAATCTATAGCGTCATTCTCGTTGCCAGCCTACTTCCTGATGTCTTACCACTGTATGCACAGCATGTCCTAATATTGTTGTCAATGTGTACATATATGTAGCATGAGGGCATAAACTGTGTTGTTTTACTAGGATGTATTCTTGGTCTCTTCTCCTTGTTCAATTGGCCATTATTATGTATCATAAAATAGGAATATATTATTATTAATCAGGCTCCGATTTCTCGAAACAAACTTGAGTTTGAGATTTTTCTCAACTCAGATTTCTCCCATTAACTCTGAGCTGTAACTTGAGTGAAAACTCAAACCCAGCTGAAATTTACTCAAGTTGCAGCACTGAGTCAATGGGAGAAAGCTCAGCTGAGAAAAATCGCAAAGTCAAGTTTGTTTTGAGAAATCAGGGGCCATGTTAATAGTAATACACCTCTTGATCTACATTCATTTTTTTCTCCAGTATGTGCAGTGAACTTTATGGTATACTAGTACATCTATATTTCAATGGATTGCTTATGTTCAACAATATGATAAACCATGATTTGTGGTCCTGATGCTGGTAATGTAGGTATCAATGTTGTAGCACCTTGCTGAACAAGACTACCAATGAATACTGCGTCTGTATCCGTCCCTCCAAGGGGAACCTATGACGTACAAAGAACTGCTTTTCGGTACTCCCTTTTGAATATTTTGGAGGTGTGTTTAGTCTTTCCTGTGTTTGGATCCAGGACAGCCCACTGATGAAGACAGCCAAAGCTCATTAAATAGTCCCTTTGTGCAGCTGCTCCCAAGTTCAAGTTATTTTTTTCATATTGGATATGAAATGCTTGTTGCTTTTGCTTGACATGATCAATTGAATTGGGTCCAGCTTGGATGACTTGCATTGTATGATGTCAACAAAGGTTTATCTCTCAGATATTGACCCTGTATTGCTTCACTGTCTGCTGTTTTACATATTCATTGTGTGTGTTCCTTCAAGTAGAGACATGATGTGTTCACATTTCTCCTCAGCCATCTTCTATATCACATCAGTCTTTAAACCATGTAAGCAAGATAAGCACACATGTTCTTCAGATAAATATGCAGAATCTGTGAAGTTAACACATGTTTTCTTCAACGGTGCCATTGATTTTTTTTGGATTTTTCTGCTAAATTATTTCTATTTTCTATATTTTAAAAATATTTTAATATATTATAATGATAATATTAAATTAAAACAGCTTGTCAACATTTCAATCAGTAATGTATACTTGGGCTGAACATTTCGCCAGATGCAAGGTTTGATCTGTGCATATTGGCACACAGTATTGGATGCTGTATACATGTAGTTGTACTGTTTCCATAATACTCTTCCTATGTTAGTTGACATTGACATTTGCAATATTTAGATCGTTTCTAGTAAGCCAGATGTACAGATTTTGTTCTCATGTCAAAGCTAAAACCACATAATTATATATAAGATGGCCATGGACACATTCTGCTGGCTGACCTGTCGATGATTCTGCACCATGTGCATAGCCAGGTAATACTCTGGTAGTCTGAGCGGTTTTCCCAGGTGCTGTCATGCAGTTCCATGCTAATATTGATTATTTTTGCAAAATTTATGTTGCAGCTTATGCACTGCATTACATCACACCGCCGGTACACAGTAGTACCCATTTCGTCTCCCAGACATCGATCGGCGGGTTCTGGTCGAACAGCACATATATTTTGTGCAGATGTCGTAAGGGACAAGGACACACAACTCCGTGATTAGCATTGGACAATATGGAGGTGGCTGTTGTGTCAGAAACAGAACACTCTGTTGAACTGTATGTCTCACCAGTGGACATACAGCATCTGTAAAGAGTGTCACAGAAGTATCTCAGGGATGTCAACAGAGGTTGTGAAACTGAAAATGCATTGAATTAGGATGGTAAAAATCCTTCAGCGGTCTGTGTGGTTAGAAACGTGGAGGTGATGGTGTGTGAATGTTCCCAGACAGTGCAATGCTAGAGGTCTAAGCCTCTTAACAGCCTGTGCCATGTGTAATATTGGGAGATTAATAATACCTACTTAAGTCCAGCTGATCCATGCTCTGATCTAACACATGTTAAGTCAGACTGTGTAACAAGACTGTAGTGTCTGGAGGACATCATATTGGAGAGCAGATGGATGGTTAGTGTCATTGATGGACAGTTGAATGGTTAGTGTCGTTGAAAAACAATTTGATGGGTAGTCAGTCAACTTAGTGTCATTGAAGAACAGTTTGATGGTTAGTGCCATTGAAGAACAGTTTGATTCTAATTTTATTGGATAGTTTAGAAATACATCAGTTTAATGGTTAGTGTCATTGAAGAACAGTTTGATTCTAGTTTTATTGGAGCGTTTAGAAATACATCAGGTTATGTTAAGTTATAGACTACATACAGGTCAGATGTCAGATGTATGATGTAGACGGTACAACTATTGTGTTCTGCTTGATTGACATGCTCTCTGTCATGAGCTGACATTGTGACATGAACCATGTATGGGAACAAAGAAAAAGCGTGAGTGAAGCTGATAGATGTGTTGAGCAATACACACTCACCAAATTCATATAGTGAATATTCATGAACACATGAAATTAAATCAAGTTGCCATTTTTAATGTCATTGTTCAATGATCAAGTACTTGAATTTCTAATATTCTATGAAGAAGTATAGTTGTATTTGAATAGCTTGATTTTTCATGTCATATTTTAGTGATGAAATCAGACCAAAGATTATCATGTAATTTTTATTTAGTAGACAAATATGAGAAAAGCTGCACATGCACACGGTTACACATTACCTTGGAGAGAGAAACATTATTTTTTTCAAAGTACATATGACTATGGTATTAATCTAGCATCATGTTTAGCCCCCTGCAATTTAATGTAGGGGTCATTTGTTTAAAGATAGTCGGTAGACATTCAATACACTTGAGTTACTGAGTCGTGAAAAAAGCCACACTGATATAACAGTATTATCATCAGCATTGTCACCTACCTTCCACAGTTCATGTACACAATGTGAATGATGGACACTAACACTAACACTAACACTAACAGTACCGCTAGTATACCTGCAGTCACTGGGATGCACAGATAGTCGGTGGGCTGTCATAGCCAGTGCAGGTGTCAGTCTACCATCGTAGCTCGTACGTATTTGAGTGCCCAGTGATGTGTGACATTCGTGCGTCTTGCGGAAGATTTAGTCCATTCACCGTCAGTAAGTTTAACTGTTGCAATAATATTCATCAGCCTCAGGTTGAAAGCGGCGTAAATTGTCGGCGAGACATGCTTTCGAACTACATACTGCTTTTCTTCTTTTTTTTCCTCTCGGGGGGTGGGAAGTAGTGATGACACGTGCTATGTAGGTAAAGGTGTAGCTTTGTGTGCTCAGACAGGTAGTGTTGTCCACTGAAGGAAGGTGAAGACTTAGTACGTAACACCACAGTCTGTGATCAGCTCAGCAAGCAGGCTGTGATAGACTGACTGTGGGAAGACGGATGTTCAATCCACCATATCAAGAGGATTACAGAAGTTGAGTAACAACACTATGTGTCCCACATACAATTTGGAGGATTTGTGGGTCAGAATTGTATGAGTGAAAATTCTGTTGGATGATAAAATGTGAGCTGAGCTTTCATGAATGGATTTACGAGAGCTACGGAAAATGTAATTTTGTTGGTTAGTCTTTGATAAGAGTGGAGCTGAGTGTACAAGTGCACACACCCTATGGGCTTGGGATACATATTAATGCGCAAATTTATGATGAGAGTTGCACCACAAGTGAGTGCTTATAACGTGAACTGCAGTGGTTTATACTACAGCCTTGTCCTTTGTGTCCTCTCGTGGGCACGGTTTGATACGTGATCCAACACCTGTATTGTGTCCGTACACCTCATGTCTGCGGAGGAATGATGGGGAGAGGGTCAGCCTTTTTGTCGTCCGGGGATAAACAAGCGTCCCAATGACGTCTCCGAGTGTGTCTCGTACATTCAACACGTGCTCTTTATCGCAGTTGCTTCATTCACTGTGCTACCTGGCAACTAAGAGCGACAGGTCCTCGGTGTCTTCATACTAGGATGCAAGGGATTGCCATTGTTAGATGCACTTACTCACTAAACATATTGTGTTTTATAGCTAGCGATCCTTGGAGGATGGGCTCACCTATAGAGCTGGGACAACACTATCAATGCCGACTGGCTTCCGATAATGTTGACATTATCATTTCCAGTTTGAGGAATGAATACCTGTATCTGTTTGCTCAAATGTTACCTTATTGAGTTTATAAAGAGGAATAGTAGTGTTAGATTGTATGGCCATGGCTGTGAAAACAGAATGTTATTTGTAAATTATGTGGATTTATTAATGGCACGAAACACTAATATTTGTGTTTGGTCAGTATTGAGAACACAAGATATAATTTCTTGATGAAATAAGAAGTACATAATGGATAATGATTACAATTATGATGCTGATTCTCTTGAATCTGACACAGAAGAATTTCCAGAGAAATATATTTTGAGAAACGATGACTTTATTGAAGAGAATAACAACCATAATTATGAATACAGTCGAGGCATTACTGAAGAATGTGAAACTGTTATCAAAAGTAACTATTATGTGAACGAGAACAACAATCATAGAGATGGATCCATGCTACAGGGAGGAGGATGCAAGACAGCACAACCTCCAGGACAGGAGCCTTCCAGTGTGGCCTCAGAACCTCCAGTTCCGTCTGTGCCAGACCAGCCATATTTGGATCATACACTAATTAATCAGTTTCATCACGACACCATTGCTGACAAACATTTGAGTTTCCATAAAGGCTTGGATTCCAGTCACCCCTGTCGGCCAAGTTTTAAACTCAACGAGGTGTGCGTGAACCCATTGTTTGAGGATGCACATCATCAGCAGATCAATACAGTGCAATACATTCCTGTTATCCATTCTCATAAACATGACCACAGTGAACATATACATCCTGTGGACAACTCTTTCCAAAGGTGCTCGTCAGAAGACTTGATGAAAAATTACTGTTTCAGTGATGACGGTTTTGAAAAGCTGCCGCTAGAACTGGAAAATAACCCCGAGTTAACTTTATCATCTCGTGAATGCAACACCGGTGCTGCAACTTGTATGAGTGCAACTTCATGTCATGAAGAAACTCCTGTGATGGAGAATGCAGCGTCGAAACATCGACCGATACATTTTCACACCGCACTTCACCAGGACAGCAATCTCTCGCACGAACTCTTCCAAAAGCATCGTGGCAATCAATCGACGGTGCCGACTCCCTGGTGTGGTGGTCTACGTCTTGCCGCCGGTGGATCCAATGTCCACTGTGTTCCTGATGTCAGCCAGGAGCTGGCACTGTCACCTGGATGTGAACTCTCTGCTTCAGAGGAAGCCTTCTACGATGCTGTGGAGTGCGCTGATCTCTGGGACAAACCTCTGTCTTCAGTAAGTCTATCACCGGGATGCACCAGTCATGCTTTCAGATCTATTTTTACCACTAGTTTTGTTGTTTAAATCATTGGAATAGATCTGTGCAATACAATGTACCTGTTGCTGTGTACACTCACACTCTTCTAGTTCTAATCAAGATTGTAGTATAGCAGCTAAGTAATGTTTCCTTCACTAGTGAAAAGGTTAGCTGAATTGTGTTGTACAAGGGTGATCTCAACTCTTGTGTACATAAAGTAGCTGCACACACTCTCTAGACAGTTAGTGTCTTGTAGTCATGAAAGAACTTGTGAATATTTGAGCTCAATTGAAAAAGGAAAATTAATATACAAATCACTAGGTTTAAATTTTGAAGCAATGCAAATTTTATCATTACTAGAAATAGGTTTTAAGTGATATACAGGTGTTAAACCTGATTGTGATTATGTAGTACACTTGTGTCGCTGGTCATGTCTGATGTGAGTCACTGGCTCAGCGTATTCTGTATGACATGGTACAATAGGAGGTGGTCACTGGGGTGATCCTCTCCCTCCTTACCTGTCTGTATGCCATACATAGAGAGATCACACAACTCCCTGTTGCCAAATACTAGGCATACCTGCACTGTTCTTGTCAATATTGTGAACAACAGCCAGGGTGTCAATCTACTATATCAAGTTTTTTTTGGTCATCTTTGTGTTTGGTGAACGAATCGTGAAATGTTCATATTGGAAGCACTTTGTATGTACAATTAATGTTTTTTTTAATGGTCATATTCCTCATAAAAGCCTGCAGTCATTGAGACTGTTTTGAATAAATCCCAGATCAAGTGGTTCAAGTGTGGCAGCTGTTTTCTAAAGGCTGTACTGTTACTGTACTTGTACATTCAGCGTCCCTTTGTAGATGTTCTGTAGAGTGGTCAATTTGTCATCTTTTGAGATCGTATAGCATGAGTAAGCAGTAGACTTTTTCCATGTGACGCTGACATGAGTAGTTATTCTACCTGGTTGCAGGAGGCACTAACATATTTTAGTGTTTTAAAATAGTTTTATATCAATAATAAAATTTCAGGATTGTTTTTTATTAAATATATTAAATTACAGTCTTTGTAATTTAATATATATTAAATTACAAAGACTGTATGTGCCGTGTTTGCTACAAAGACATTACAATATTTGCCACCCATATTCACAACCTTCCTTCATATTGCTTGATCAGATGATGGCTATATTCACTATAACAATGTATATATTAAAGGTAACTTAGCAAGTGGCTGGACTGGTATCGGTTATCTACTATTAATAATGACCGATATGGGTCAGTGCCAGGGCTACGTAGTGGACAGAGAGCAGTAGATGTAAACACTGTTCCCCTTGTAGGCAGTGCCAGTGTTTCTCACAGTATGGACTCGACCATTACCCTGTATCTAGCTAACACTGGCTGTGAGGTGTTGTGGCCTGCTGTGCAAACATTGTCAGTGTAGAAGGGGGTTGATAAAAATTAAACAGGTTGTTGTTGCTCCTTTTTGTGTATAGCGATAGTACAATGAACAAGTTCTGATAAAATGTTCTTTCCAGGTGGATTAGATCTTCTTTATGAACAGGTATATATATCTCCATTGTAAATTATAATGGATTATATTATGTCAAGTTGTGTCAAGGTTTTTTGACATTAGGGTTTATGTATGACTGACTGCTCATATCCAATTATACAATTTTCCCTGAAGGAACCATATTTGATCTATAAAGCAAATCAGATAATTGGGGTAGTCAAATCAGATGGATGTAATCTGTGTATGTGTTGACTTCGAGTTCATCATGAAATGTATCTTGACTATTGCCCCAGTTTGCCCCGGAGAATGACATGCTATAATGATATGATATATTTTGATATGTGGTTTGATATGTATCTGTACATGTCCATGTTTCATTCACAAGAAAGTTGATACTCAATAACCAGTAGACAGACCATAACTTTGGGGCATTTTTTGTATTGCCTTAATTCATTACGGAACTACTTGCCCAGTGTCATCAATGCAATTATATAACTGTGTGTACAGTAATAGTGGCCAATGGAATGATGTTGGATGTGCTGGTACTCCTTGCCCCGAGATTACCAAACTTTTTTGTACGATTTTATGCTCAAGCTAAAATTTTGTATGGGGATTTGTGAACAAACTTTGAGTTGAATATGAAATTTTTACTCAAAAACGTTTCGCAATCACGGGGCTTGATATGTGTTTTATGAATGGGTTGTACTGTACTGGGCATCAATTATGGCATGCGCCATCCTTTTACTATAGCAGGAAGTGGCATGAAACTCAATTCACGTCAAGACTAGTGGTATGACCCTTTAATTAAATGCAAGCCAGATACTTAAACATACTGATAAATGACATGAAGTATACTTAACACTGTCTATCGAATTGCAGTAGAAAAGTGAAACTATTTTAGTTTTAGTTCATTTGTTCACGAAATGACCATTGCCTTATCAATGTCCAGTATGGCTACATGTCTCACTGTCACTTTACAACCAGGAGTTTTGCCAATGCCAAAAGGTCAGTCTAGACATCAGTACCAAACCCTTGCACTGCTGGGATGGGGCAACTTATTGATCTTACAATACCACTAGAACTATTGGAACAATGGGCAATTCCTGCAGGAACAGAGAGATTGTGTTTGCATTGATTACAACACTCGGTGGCTCTCGTTCCCCGGGACTGTTCAGGGG
The DNA here is from genome assembly GCA_032361225.1 of Lepetodrilus schrolli. Classification (NCBI taxonomy): domain Eukaryota; kingdom Metazoa; phylum Mollusca; class Gastropoda; order Lepetellida; family Lepetodrilidae; genus Lepetodrilus; species Lepetodrilus schrolli. The sequence continues at coordinate 880 of JAUTBT010030149.1, read as the reverse complement.
AAGTCACTCTTCGTGTTTGTGTCAAGGCGTTTATCAAATTAAGATTGATGGTATGTCTTGCTTATCTGGAATTAGTTGTGCTTTAGTATTGTAATCATGGTGTGGGTAAGCATTAGTTGTAGTGCAATTGAGATGCTGCTTGTTTCTCCATGTTACAGACTGAGATAGAATGCAGATCATGTTATTTAGGTAGTGTTGTTTTGTTTGCTTGTCATTGTAATTTTTGCTTCAAATATTTGTTCAAATGTTTGATCTATGTGAGATCTGTAATTGTTTTTAGTTCACAACAGAGGCCAATTGGTACATTCTCAATCCAGATTTCTATACTAGAATTATCCCACAGGTACAGAGCAACAAGATGTTTTTAATAAGCATTCATTCCTTTTAAGAGTGATAATTCAGTAGGAAAGGCCACTGAACACCTAAAATAACTGGAGGTGTTGATACCACCATGTTACAAGGACAATTTAATACACGTGTGTGCTGTATGTGTTCATGGGAAGTATGAGTGACAGGTGTTGCCCAGTGTTAATAGGATCAATGTGCAATTGTAGTGGTGATGTCGCTTGACATTGGGGTCAGTATGCAACCTTATAAGTTATTATAACTTGTACATACATTACACTGATACACCTTGTTTGCAGGGTTGGTGTCGGTGGGGACACATAGGGTTCAATATGCAACCTTATAAATTGTTATAACTTGTGCCTACATTACACTGATACACCTTGTTTGCAGGGCTGGTGTCGGTGGGGACACATAGGGTTCAATATGCAACCTTATAAATTATTATAACTTGTACATACATTACACTGATACACCTTGTTTGCAGGGCTGGTGTCGGTGGGGACACATAGGGTTCAATATGCAACCTTATAAA